>JAOXYA010198263.1:0-20385 GCA_028565675.1 Sorex palustris | reverse complement strand
CCTGAGCAGCCCCGGGTACCTGAGGTCACTGTTACCCCTGAGCAGGCCCAGGCACTTGGGATCACCCTCACCCCTGAACAGATCCAGGCAGGAGGGGTCACTCTCACTCTGCAACAGGCACAGGCACTGGGGCTCCCTCTAACCCCTGATCAGATGCAAGTGCTGGGGGTCACCCAAAGACCACAGCAGGCCAAGATATCAGGGAAAACTACTGCCCCTGAGCAGCCCCGGGTACCTGAGGTCACTGTTACCCCTGAGCAGGCCCAGGCACTTGGGATCACCCTCACCCCTGAGCAGGTCCAGGCAGGAGGGGTCACTCTCACTCTGCAACAGGCACAGGCCCTGGGGCTCCCTCTAACCCCTGATCAGATGCAAGTGCTGGGGGTCACCCAGAGGCCAGAGCAGGCCAAGATACCAGGGAAAACTACTGCCCCTGAGCAGCCCCGGGTACCTGAGGTCACTGTTACCCCTGAACAGGCCCAGGCACTTGGGATCACCCTCACCCCTGAACAGATCCAGGCAGGAGGGGTCACTCTCACTCAGCAACAGGCACAGGCACTGGGGCTCCCTCTAACCCCTGATCAGATGCAAGTACTGGGGGTCACATATAGACCAGAGCAGGTCAAGGTACCAGAGAAAATTATTTCCCCTGAGCAGGCCCAGATACCTGGAATCTCTGTCACCCCTGAGCAGGCCCAGGCACTTGGGATCACCCTCACCCCTGAACAGATCCAGGCAGGAGAGGTCATTCTCACTCTGCAACAGACACAGGCACTGGGGCTCCCTCTAACACCTGATCAGATGCAAGTACTGGGGGTCACCCATAGAAAAGAGCAGATCCAGAAACCAGGGATCACTTTAACCCCTAAACAGATCCAGTTAACAAAAATCACTGTTATCCCAGAAGAGTCTCAAGTATCAGGGATCACTGCCACCCCTGAGAATGTCCAGGTACCAGAGATCCTTGGCACTCCTGAGAAGGCCCAGGTATCAGGCATGACTGTCATCTCTGAACAGCTCCAGGAACCAGGGATCACTGTCAGTCCTGGGCAGGCTCAGGTATCAGGGATTACTGTCACCCCTAAACAGGCCCAGGTACCAGAAATCACTTCCATTTCTCAGCGGGCTCAGACACCAGGGATCACTGTAAGTCTTGAGAAGCTGCAGGCACCAGGGATTACTGTCAGTTCCGAGCAGATACAGATATCTGGAATCAGTACCCCGGACCAGGCACAGGCAGAGAAAGAGGAGACCACTCTCAGCTCCCAAGAGTCCCAGGAACTGGAGCTCACCCTCACTGCTGATCAGGGTCAGGCAGGAAGATTCACTTTTACTCGGCAACAAGAGCAAGCAACTCAAGAAGCTAGACTTATACAGGTATCTCCTCAGGGGGTGCAGGGAATCTCCCTTACTCCCAGAGAGGCCCAGGCACTTGGGATCACCCTTACTCAGGAGCAGGCTGAGGCAGGCCGGGTCACTCTCAATCTACAACAGGCACAGGCCCTGGGGGTGCCACTTACTCCTAACCAGATCAAAGCTCTGGGGGTTACCTTAAGAGCAGAGCAGTCCCGGGTACCAGGGATCACTGTCACCCCTGAGCAGACACAGGTTTCAGTGATCACTGTTCCCTCTCAGCAGGCCCGAACAATGGGGCGTACTCGCACTCCTCAGCGTGCACAATTACCAGTGATGACTGTCACCCCTGAGCAGGCTCAGAGAGTTTCTATAACACCTCAGGAAGCCCAGGGTCTGTGGGGTCATTTACCTTCTGAGGTGGTTCAGGCCAAGAGGGGAACCATCGCTCCTGAACAGGCCCAGACATTGGGGGCCACTCTTACACCTCAGCAGGCTCAGTTACAAGAGGTGGATGCTATCCCTGAGCAAGCCCAGGCTCAAGTAGTGGCCCAGGAAGGGCAGGCACTAGGGATCCCACACTCTCTTGAGGAAACCTGGGCAACAAGGGAGGGGGTCACCTTCATGCCCCAAGAGGGACAGGCACAGGGTATCACCCCTGTCCCTAAGCAGATACGGGGAATGGGGATCACTTTGCCCCTTCAGAGGGAACAGGAACTGGGGTTGACCCTCACCCCTCAACAGGAACAGACACTGGGGATCACCCCCACCCCTCAGAGGGCACAGGAACTGAGGGTCACACTCACCCCTCAACAGGAACAGATGTTGGGGATAACTCCCACCCTTCAGAGAGCACAGGAATTGGAGGTCACCCTCACTCCTCAACAGTTACAGATACTGGGGGTCACCCCAAGCCCTCAGAGGGCACAGGAACTGGGGGTCACCCTAACCCCTGAACAAGAACAGATGTTGGGGATCACTCCCACTCCTCAGAAGGCACAGGAACTGGGGGTTATCCTCACCCCTCAACAAGAACAGATGCTGGGGATCACCCCCACCCCTCAGCGGGCACAGGAACTGGGGCTTACCCCCAGCCCTCAGAGGGCACAGGAACTGGGAATCACCCCCACCACTCTGAGGACACAGGAACTAGGGATCACCCCCACCACTCAGAGGGCACAGGAACTGGGGATCACGCTTACCCCTCAACAGGAACAGATACTGGGGATCACCCCCACCCCTCTGAGGGCACAGGAACTGGGGGTAACGCTCACCCCTCAACAGGAACAGATACCGGGGGTCACCCCCACCCCTCAGATAGCACAGGAACTGGGGATCACCGCCACCGCTCAGAGGGCACAGGAACTGGGGGTCATGCTCACCCCTCAACAGGAACAGATACTGGGGGTCACGCTCACCCCTCAACAGGAACAGATACTGGGGATCACCGCCACCGCTCAGAGGGCACAGGAATTGGGGGTCACGCTCACCCCTCAACAGGAACAGATACTGGGGATCACCCCCACCACTCTGAGGGCACAGGAACTGGGAGTCACCCCCACCCCTCAGAGGGCACAGGAATTGAGAATCACCCCCACCCCTCAGATAACGGAGGAACTGGGAGTCACCACCACCCCTCTGAGGGCACAGGAACTGGGGGTCATGCTCACCCCTCAACAGGAACAGATACTGGGGATCACCCCCACCCCTCAGAGGGCACAAGAACTGGGGATCACCCCCACCCCTCAGAGGGCACAGGAACTGGGGGTCACGCTCACCCCTCAACAGGAACAGATACTGGGGATCACCCCCACCCCTCAGGTAGCACAGGAACTGGGGGTCACCCCCACCCCTCAGAGGGCACAGGAACTGGGGGTCACGCTCACCCCTCAACAGGAACAGATGCTGGGGGTCACCCCCACCCCTCAGAGGGCACAAGAACTGGGAATCACGCTCACCCCTCAGAGGGCACATGAACTGGGGGTCACCCTCACCCCTCAACAGGAACAGATACTGGGAATAACTCCCACCCCTCAGAGGGCACAGCAACTGGGGGTCATGCTCACCCCTCAACAGGAACAGATGCTGGGGGTCACCCCTACCCCTCAGATAGCACAGCATTTGGGGGTCACCCTCACCCCTCAGATAGCACAGGACCTGGGGATCACCCCCACCCCTCAGAGGGCACAGGAACTGGGGATCACCCTCACCCCTCAACAGAAACAGATACTGGGGGTCACCCCCACCCCTCAGAGGGCACAGGAACTGGGAATCACACTTACCCCTCAGAGGGCACAGGAACTGGGAGTCACCCTCACCCCTCAACAGGAACAGATACTGGGAATAACTCCCACACCTCAGAGGGCACAGCAACTGGGGGTCACGCTCACCTCTCAACAGGAACAGATGCTGGGGGTCACCCCCACCCCTCAGAGGGCACAGGAACTGGGAATCGCCCTCACCCCTCAACAGGAACAGATTCTGGGGGTCACCCCCACCCCTCAGAGGGCACAGGAACTGGGGGTCACCCTCACCCCTCAGCAGGAACAGATGCTGGGGGTCACGCCCACCCCTCAGATAGCACAGGAACTGGGGGTTACCCTCACCCCTCAGAGGGCACAGGAATTGGGAATCACCCTCACCCCTCAACAGGAACAGATTCTGGGGGTCACCCTCACCCCTCAGATAGCACAGGAACTAGGGGTTACCCCCAGCCCTCAGAGGGCACAGGAACTGGGGGTCACCCTCACCCCTCAACAGGAACAGATGCTGGGAATAACTCCCATCCCTCAGAGGGCACAGCAACTGGGGGTCACGCTCACCCCTCAACAGGAACAGATGCTGGGGGTCATGCCCACCCCTCAGATAGCACAGGAACTGGGGGTTACCCTCACCCCTCAAAGGGCACAGGAACTGGGAATCACCCCCACCTCTCAAAGGGCACAGGAACTGGGGGTCACCCTTACCCCTCAACAGGAACAGATACTAGGGGTCACCCCCACCCTTCAGATAGCACAGGAACTGGGGGTCACCCCCAGTGCTCAGAGGGCACAGGAACTGGGGATCACCCTCACCCCTCAACAGGAACAGATCCTGGGGATCACTCCCAGTCCTCAGATGGCACAGGAACTGGGAGTCACCCCCAGCCCTCAGAGGGCACAGGAACTGGGGGTCACCCTCACCCCTCAACAGGAACAGTTACTGGAGATCACCCCCAGCCCTCAGAGGACACAGGAATTGGGGATTATCCTCACCCCTTCACAGGCAATGGGGATCACCCCCATCCCACAGCAGGCAAAGGAAGCAGGGGTCACCCCTGCCCTTGAACTGGAACAGGCACAGAGCATCACTCTCACCCCTAAGCAGAGCCTGAGAGTCTTCCCCACCCCTCAACAGGCACGGTCACTAGGGATTACCCACCCTACTCAGCAGGCAGAAACACTGGGCATCACCCTCTCTCAGCAGGACCAGGCACTGGGGGTTACTCTCACTCGTCAGCAGAAGCAGGCTCTGGGTCTTCCTTTGGCTTCTGAACAGGCTGAACAAGTCCAGGCCATGGGAATCTCCCTCCCTCCTGAGCAGCCCCAGGTACTGGGGGTCCATCCTGTCCCTGAGCACTCTCCAGCACGAAAGGCCCCTCTCACCAAGGATCAAGCGTGGAAACTGGCAGTTCCTCTCCCACCAGGAATGGTTCAGGAAGTATCGAAAACAGTTACTCTTCAGCAGATCCAGGCTTTGGGGGACACTCCCTCCCAAGAGCAGAAGCAGACACTAGGCACCCCTGTCTTTCTGGATCAGGCCCAGAGATCAGGGTTTCCTACTATTCTAGAAAGTACTGATGACTTGGTTATCACTCCCAGTTCTGAAAAGACACCCGCTCTAGGGCTGCCTCTCTCCTCAGATAAAGCCCAAGACTTAGACTCTTCCCTCATATCTAAGCAAATGCCATCTTTGAAAGTCCCTTTCACTTCACCCCGAGGTCGAGGTCGTACTGTCATGTTTGAGCAGGACCTAAACGTAAGAGCCTCCCTCGTTAGAGAGCAGTCCTCGCATGTTCAGGCTCCCTCCACTCTTAAGCCTCTCCCCAAATCAAAGAAAACTCCTCCTTTTGGGCAGTCCCTGACACCAAGCCCAAGCCAGGCCCAAGAAGCCTCTGCTCCCATAGCTGAAAAGTCCTCTAAGACTGAGAGTTCAATTTCTCCCAAGCCCAGGTCTGTTCCTCTGAAATTCCAAGGAACTAGGATTCCCCAGAACCTAATTTCTAAAGGTTCCTCTGTACAAGTTCCTGCAACTAGAAAACAAAGGGTACCAGTGGCCCCTCACCCTCCAGATCAGCCCCTTGCCCCAGGGAAGGAGAGCCATAGCTTCAGGCAATTTCTCACATCTAAAGATGTTTTGACAACCCAGCCACCCCTGAAAGCAAAGGGTTCTCCAGACTTCAGCCAGCCTCTGATACCTGAAGTCCCTTACACCTCTAGACAGATTCCTACTCCCTCTTCCCTTCCTGGGAAACTTCGAGAATATGGACCCTTAACTTCCTTCAAGGAGGAGGAGGAGAAGCCTCCGTCATTCTCTGCAGTCCCTAAGCAATCTCCCCAGCCTCAAGCCCCTTCTCCCCTGGGTCAGTATTGGGCACCAAGGCCTCCTTCGGGGAAAACTTTCCCACAATGGATTCCTCCCATTCCTGGACATCCTCCAACACCCCAAACCCCCTCGCCTTCTGAAGAGTTCCAAAGAGACTTGCCCTCTTCTATCTCTATGAAAAGAAAAGGATTGCCTACTATTTCTTCTCTGAAAGCTAAATCAACATTGGCCTATCCTGGTGCCCCACAATTCAAAGCACCTCAAACCACAACTGAGAAGTTCCCAGTGCCAAAGTCCTCTGACACTGCTGAAGGAATCCAGAGACTCCGTGATCCTCTTGCCATGGAACCACTTAGAATACTTCAATCCTATGATACTGATTTTAGCAGAGCAGTATCACACAAGCGTTTCACTGATGGGGCTGCCCTTCCCACTCTTGTGAAGTCTGTAACACCTCTAACTACTCAGTCATCCAAAACATCTCACATCTCACCTTCTGAGTTGGCCCAAAAATCTCAACTCTCCCTTTTAAAGAAACCTCTGTCAGTGATGTCTGTTTCAAGCATCAAGAAACTGAAGATGACAGTGCCCTCGTCCTCTCCCCAAGAGCTTGAAGGACAGAAATTCTTCATTGATGTGGAGGCTCAAAAGAAGAATCTTATACTCTTAAATCAGGCCTCAAAAGCTGCTGGACTCCCTTCACAGCTACACACAATAGCTAGGAATCTCATAGTTGAGACACTTCATGCAGACAGTGTTCGGATGGGATACCTATTCCGCAAGTACAATGCCTATCGACTGATTCAGCAGGCAAGGTAACTGCTATATATTCAGGTTTTTACTTTGGTCCTGATTTCAAATATTCTCCCTCATTGCCTTATATTATTATTTTTCAGATCAGATGTTCCAAAAGATTCTCATAGATGGATGGCCTGTGGGATGGAAGTATTTATTTGTTTTGGGGCCACACTCTGTAGCACTCAGAAGCTAGTCTTGACTTGGTACTCAGGGGACCATACAGAGCTACGGCTCAAACTGGAGCTTGCTGCATTCAAAGCATGCACTCCAGCACTTTGGACTATCTCTGTCCACCCTTTTACATATTTTAAGTAGTCACAACAGTTGGTCTTCCTGTATCTTAAATATTAAGTTATAATTATATAAATAATAGGTTATAAGTATATAACTATAGTATAAATATTATGCATTAGTTAATTTTAAAAACCCATTCGTTTTTTTATAGCTTCATAGCATTCCAAATATACATTTACCAGAATTTGTTTAACTTCTGATGTAGTGTTCAATACTGCATATGATTAAAAATAGGTCCAATGATATTTTATAATTTTGAAAGGTTTTTATCAAATTGTTCTGCAAGGAGGTTTTGTTTAATTAGTTTGGTTTTTGGGCTACACCCAGTGGTGCTCAGGGCTTACTCCTGGCTTTGTACACAGGGTTCACTCCTGGTGGAGCTCAGGGGACCATCGAGTGTGCTGGGGATTGAACTTGGACTGGGTGTGTGCAAGGGAAATACCTTCCTGGTTATACTATCTCTCCATCCCTTCTGCAAGGAGGTTGTCACAATTTACTTATCAAATGAACTGGCATATTTTAGAGAGTATTTTCCTACATTAAGTTAAGGAAGCATTACCAGATTTGTTTTACTTGTTCTTTTAGTTTTGGTGGGATTAAGCACTTTTTTGTGAACTTCAGAATTATTTGGACTTCATTTTTTGTAGAGATCCTATTTTTTTTTCTTTTTGGGTCACACCTGGCAATGCTCAGGGGATACTCCTGGATCAGGCACTCAGGAATCACTCCTGGCAGTTCTCGGGGGACCATATGGGATCAAACCAGGGTCGACTGCATGCAAGGCAAACACCCTAATCGCTGTGCTATCGCTCCAGCCCCTAGAGATCCTGTTTTTAAAGAATAATTTGCCTATTTGGGGATTGAAGAGATAGTAGTTTGCTTAGCATGAAGTTGTGGCTATGACCCTAGTTCAAATCCTGGCACTAAGTATGGTTCCCCAAGCACTGCTAGGAGTAATGCCTGAACACAGAACCAGGAGTAAGCTCTAAGCACTGCCAGGTATGACCCAAAAATAAAACAAAAAATTTATCCAGTGTGAGGATCAAAATTACTGTTCAAATGTTAGGAAAATAAGTTCCTTGTCTTTGATATGAAGTGCTAAGTGTCCCTCACTTGTTTGTTCCGACTCTACTTTTAATGTTTTTTGTCATTGAGAAAAGTGTGTGTTATTTGCTTGTCAATTTTTTCTGTTTCTTTTTGTATTTTCAAGGCTCATTGCTTGTTTTACTTACCAGTCTTTGATTTACAACTTTCTGTTGAACATCAGGCTAAAGATTGGTCTCATGAGGTCATGGTTTATTGGCAAGAAGTCTGGTTTGCTTTCCAGTGCCACCACGATCCTCAAGCACATTTAAGAGTAGCCTTTAAATACAGTGACTCCCCCCCCCCACATGACCAGGTGTGGTCCCCAAACAGAAAATCAAAGAAAAAGATAGGTCTGCCTTCCCCCACGATCAGACATGGCTATATTTGATTGTCCCATCAATGTTCATAAGATAATCCCTCTTTCCCACCTACTTATTTGTATGTAACTTCAGTGTAAAGTCTTGATTTAGGACCATATTTGAACTCTATTGTTTTACTAATTGCTGTAGTATCCTGCTATACTATCACTTTGGTCCCAGGAATACCATATTTTATTGTTTTGTTTTATTTGGGTTTTTTTGTTTGTTTGTTTGGGGTTTTTTTGGCCACACCAACAATGCTCAGAGGTTACTTTGAATTCAGAAATTATTCCTGGTGGTGCTCAGAGATCATATGGGATATTGGGGACCGAAGTTGGATGAGTCATATGCAAGGCAAGCACCCTACCTTCTGTACTATTTCTTTGGTCTCCAAAGTGGCATCTTTTTGTTTTTTATTTAAAAAATATTTTTTTTAGGATTTGAGGCCACACCTGGCACTGCTAAGAGGTTACTTCTGACTCTGCACACAGGAATTACTCCTGGCAGTGCTCGAGGGACCATATGGAATGCCAGATTCTAATCAAATATCAGAAAAAATATTCCTGGGGCTGAGACACAGTACAGGGGTTAAGGAGCATGCCTGTCATGAAGCTAATCCCAGTTCAGTCCCTGGCACCAAATGATCCCCCAAGCATTGATGGGTCACCCTTGGTGAATACTGCCAGGTGATCTGGGTAATCCTTGGTACCACGGGGCCATCACAGCACCATATCCTTGGACTCTCATATTGAACTGCCTACTCTGTTGGCTAAGAATCACCAGGAGAGGCCCTCAGGTATCTTTAATAACACTTGTGAGGCAAAAATACACACACACACACACACACACACACACACACCATTATAAAGGGCAATGTTTTATCCATATAAGTGAGATTTAAGTGGGATTAAAGAGGAGAAAGGGTCAAGTAACCATGTTTCTAGACATGGAATTTTATTTATTTGCGGGATGGAAAAAAAGATCAAATCTAGAGAGCTAAAGAGATAGTATAGAAGTTAAGACACTTGTCTTGTATGTAACTGATACTGATTTTGTTCCTTACACCACTTGGTTCTCCAAGAGCTACTAGGAGTGGTAATTTAGCATAGAGCCAGGCACTGAGAAATGCCATTTGTGGATCAACAGCCCCACCCCATCCCCATCCCCAGTGAGATCAAATCCAGGCCCTCATACACATGAGGCAGGCACTCTACTACTGAGTTCATATGCAACCCTATATAGAAAATTTTATTTTATCTTCTTATTACTTTTTATTTTCCTCCTTTCTGTTCTTTATTATTGTTGTTGTTGATGATGATGATGAGGAGGAGGAGGAAGATGATGATGTGATAACCAGGGGTTATACACTTGCCTGGTTGCAGTGCCTCATACATTTAATTGTGGCTCACCAGGTTTCACATATCAGGCCACATTACTCACTTTAATGCAGTGCTTGCCAAGGGTCACTCTCCTGGGCACAGTGCTCACAATACCTTTAGAGTTGCAGTGTCAAGAATCACATACAGCAGAGCTGCCAGGATCACCCTCAGCACATAAAATGGCATTGGAAATCCAATTCACTAGTTTCATACTTGTGAGACAGGTGTTCCAGCCATTGAATCACCTTCCAGCCCTGGACTATGCATTTTGGAAGGGGTAGATGGTTGGACTATACCCTGCAGTGCCCAGGGGCTATGCTAAGGAGAAACACCTGGAAGTACTCGGGGGACCATTAGGACCAAGGATTCAAACCAGAATTATGCAACCGCCCCAAAGAAAAAAAACCCACTCTTCAGCAGGTCAAAATATGATAATATATATTAAAGAGAGGAAGTATATTTTATGGCTGTTCTTCAATAGTTAGTTCAACATCTTCCCCTGAAATCTTTATTATCCTCGTTCAAATTAATTATAGTGGGGCCAGAGAGATAGTACAGCGGGGAGGGTGCTGCCTTGCACATGGCCAATCAAGGTTCAATCCCCAGAACCCCACGTGATCCTCCAAGCACTGCCAGTAGTGGTCCCTGAGTATAGAGCCAGGAGTAGGCCCTGAGCAGAGTTGGGTGTGGCCCCAAAACAAACAAGAAGAAATAAAATTAATTATACTTCTTTGGGATTAGATAGCATATTTATATTCTATTTATCATTTATTATCTTCCCTTTTGAACACAGACAATTTGGTAGTTTCTCATTCTGGCTTATCATCACTTTATAGAGAAGAACATTGTTTTTTCATAATTGTATTACATGCCCCTAGATGTCTTGCATGTATAAAAAAAATCATTTAAGGGGCTGGAGAAATAGTACAGCAGGTGAGGCACTTGCCTTGCATGTAGCTGACCCAAATTTGATTCCCAGCAACCCATAATAAGATCCTCAGAGCCCGCCAAGAGTAACTTCTGAGTACAGAGCCAGGAGTAAGCCCTAAGCACTCCTGGGTGTGACCTTCCTCCAAAAAATCATTTGAGGCTAGGATCATAGTATTTGCCTTGCCTGTGACCAACCTGGGTTCGATTCCTGGCACCAAATAAAGTCCTCTGACCTATCCGGAAGTAATTCCTGAGTCTGTAGAGCCAAGAGTAAGCCCCGAGCACTGCTGGGTGTGGGCACTCCCCCAAAATTATTTAATATTTATTTGATAGATATAATAGTTGGGCTGGAGCGATAGCACAGCGGGTAGGGTGTTTGCCTTGCATGCGGACGACACAGCCGACCCGAGTTCGATTCCTCCGTCCCTCTCGGAGAGCCCGGCAAGCTACTGAGAGTATCTCACCCGCACGGCAAAGCCTGGCAAGCTACCCGTGATGTATTTGATATGCTAAACACAGTAACGAGTCTCACAATGTTACTGGGCCCACTCGAGCAAATCGATGAACAAAGGGAGGACAGTGACAGTGACAGTGACCTTGTTCCCCAAGGTAATATTTCTTATAAACAGACATTTAAATTTTTAATATATTAAAATAATACTATATAATGTTAAAATACTGAAAATAAAATATAATAATCGTAAATATTTTTGATAGTTTAGTCATATAAGGAAACAGATTAATGTCTAATCTTTGTGTGTGTTTTTTTGGGCGGGAAGCGGGCGGGGCCACACCCAGCTGTACTCAGGGCTTACTCCTGGCTCTGTCTGTGCTGAGGGATTACTCCTGGCAGTACTCAGGGGACTATATGGGATGCCAGGAATCAAACCCGGGTTGGCCGCATGCAAGGCAAACACCTACCTGCTGTACTATTGCTCTGGTCCCCAAATGAAGGTCAATTTTAAGTAAGCCTCCTTTATCTAAGTGATCCCTCCCTACATACTAAGGATGAGATAAAAAATGTGAGTGTATCAATATTACTATATTCTTAGCTATATGAAAATAATCTATTAAAATCTTTTCATGTTTCAAGAAACAATATAATCAAACGAATGAAAGCCATCCAAAACACTGGGAAAGGCTATGAGTTTCAGAACCTCAGTATAATGCTAAGCAGACTTGATGACTACCAGAAAAAAGTGATGCAGGCCTGGACGAAGAAGCAGAAATCTGTAGAGGAAAAAAGGGATCAGTGTCTAAGGGAAATGATAACCACATTTAGCCAGGTAATCTTTTCAATTTCCTTTCTCCGTGTTCTGTAAATGAAAACAAATAAACCAAAGGAGTAGCACTGTAGCACTGTCCTCCCACTGTTCATCAATTTGCTCGAGCAGGCCCAGTAACGTCTCCATTGTGAGACTTGTTATTACTGTGTTTGGCATATTGAATACCTCACGGGTAGCTTGCCAGGCTTTGCCAAGCTTGCCAGGCTTTGCCAGGCGAAATACTCTTGGTAGCTTGCCGGGCTCTCCAAGAGGGGCGGAGGAATTGAACCCAGCTCGGCCAGGCCGGCTGCTTGCAAGGGAAATGCCTTACCGCTGTGCTATGACTCCAGCCCAACCAAAGTAGTAAACTTTGAAAAAACCATTCACCTGGAGATACCATGTACGTTAGTTCCCTATAGGACCTGAAGCAAATCACCACAACTTGGTGGCCCAAAACAATAGAAACGTATTATTCCACAGTTCTGGATACCAGTTCATGAAATTAGAGTGTTGGCAGGGTTGGAGCCTTCTGGATTCTCTGAGGAAGAAATCTGTTTTCATGCTTTTAGCCTAGATTCAGAGGTTCCCAAACTTATTTGGCCTACTTCCACCTTAAAAAAAAATACTCAGCACCCCCTAGAAATCAACCTTTTAAAAGCAAACAGAAAACTCACCAAGTGCACCTGAGGTGCTCCTGCCCCTTCAATTGTTCCTGTACCCCCATGTGGCGTGAGGGTGGACACTTTAGGAAAGACTTGTAGACAATCCCTGTTGTTCTTTAGCTTGGAACTGCCTAACTCCAATCTCTACCTCTGTCCTTCCCATGTTCTTTCCAGTATGTCTTGTCTTCTTTTCTATCCCACATAAAGCCATTGTCTTGTTGCATCCCACCTGGTTAATCCAGAATGATCTCATCTCTGGGCTGGAGCAATAGCACAGCAGGTAGAATGTTTGCCTTGCATGCGGCGGCCGACCTGGGTTCGATTCCCAGCATCTCGTATGGTCCCCTGAGTACCGCCAGAAGTAATTCCTGAGTGCAGAGCCAGGAGTAACCCCTGTACTTTGCCAGGTGTGACCCCCAAAAGCAAAAATAAATAAACAGAATAATCTCCAGAGCAAAGAACATTTTTTTTTCCAAGAAATCCATATTCACAGGTTCTTAGTAACATGTATTTTGGGTTATTCACCATTAAACCCATAATATCATTACTCCAGTGAAATTTTTTTTTTGGCTTTTTGGGTCACACCCAGGGACGCACAGGGGTTACTCCTGGCTCCGCACTCAGGAATTACTCCTAGCGGTGCCCAGGGGACCATATGGGATGCTGGGAATCCAACCTGGGTCAGCAACATGAAAGGCAAACGCCCTACCCGCTGTGCTATCACTCCAGCCCCAGCGAAATTTCTTAATTGGAATATGGGTTAGAATGTAGATGAAGAAACATTAGGAGAGAGGGATCCAACATCGCGGCTGTGTTGACACAGGGGCCAGGATCACGGACCAGGATGGGTGGACCGGTGGCAGCTCTCAGAACTCTGAACTGCAGGGCGCTACGGCACAAAAACTCTGCATAATTTTGCAGAAATGAATTTAAGTGTCATTTCCTTTTAAAGGCAGTTTTCAAAACCAGTCTGGCACCTGGAACTGCTGTTGTGCCCCAGGTTTCCACCATGAACGACCTGGTTGGACGGCTGGTGGTTTCGGAAGCTTCGTGCTGGCCAAGTGCCTGCACAGTGTCTGCACTGGACCCAGAACCTGCACAAGACTAAAAGACCTCCTCTGCTGCTCCTGTGGCAGCAGAGGCAGGCTGCAGAACTGCAGCAGGACCCCAAGTACCCACCATGAGTAGCTGACTTGGGTGGCTGAGTAGCCCCAGAAACTCGCAGTCACCCAGGCTCCTGCACTGGGCTCGAATCCTTCCCAAGACTAAAAGATTTCCATTGCTGCTCAGGGTGCGGGCCACGGAGCTGCTACAGTGTCCCAAGCAGATCAGAGCCGCCACTGCCACCCCGTGCCCCAAGTACCTGTGGGCATTCCAGACCCCAAAACTACATCCCGACTAACTCTGCCACTGCTCCCGTGGTTAAGAGCACTTGTAGTGCTCCAAGAACATCTCAAAAAGAGTGCAGCCTGCAGCATATTATGGACGAAGAATCTCCCTGAGTGCCAAATGCTGGATATTGAACCTGAGGACCAGGGCATGTGCCCCGTGGTCAGCTGCTGCTGAACTGGTAGCTATGACCTGCCCAGAGCAACCGAGTCACAAAAGGTAGCTGTCCTGGCTCCGGTTCTGGTCCCTACCAGGGCCACTGCTGCCATCACTGCTGGGGCCCAGAGGGTACCACACTGCCAACGGGTCAACCTGGACCTCATGGGCAAGATCATCAGCAGCCTGATGGGATCCTTGGGCTTCTAGACACCCCAAAGTCACCACTATGTCCCCAGCTAGGCTCCAACAATTTGAGACCAAGTTTTCCAAGAAATTTAACCACTAAAATTTAGGACGTGGGAGTCATGTCCACAAGCCACCTCTGGCTTCACCATACAAGCTCATTTATCAGCCTTGCTCCAGAGAGTCGGAAATAAGTCTTAAAAGAGATTTGAAAAAAAGATGCAGTCCATCTTCTCAGACCTGTGCATGACTGAATACTCATGTTTTGGGGGCATACTGGAGGTTATCCCAGTGCCTGCCCAAACAGAGCCCCGGGCAGCTGCTTGCTTCCAAAATCCAAAATCACTGCCATGTCCCCAGCTGGACTCCACTGTTTTGAGACAGACCTCACTGAGAAATTACCATGCTGAAAATTCAGGTGTGCAGGTTTCATTACTGAAATCTCCAGGCTTTCTTGGAGTCAGGATAGGTGACCTTGCCCTACTTCCCTATACTCCCAGAGGTCATGGCAGTCACCCTCACAAACCAACTCCTGTGCTACCAGGGCCTTCCACTGGCCTTGCTCCAGAAAACCACAAATAAATCTCAAAAGAGATCAAAATCCACAGTAAACTGAATTCCCTGAACAAACATAATGACCTCTTGTTACCTATATTGCAAATCATATGCACAAAAGGAAACAGAGAGAAGAAAATTGCCTGCCATAGAGGCAGGCTGGGGGATGGTGGGTGAGAGTTGGAAGATGGTTGGACATTGGTGGCGGGAAGTGTACACTGGTGGAGGAATGGGTGCTGGAACACCGTATGACTGAAACTAAATCATGGACAGGTCTGTAATGGTCTATCTCAGGGTTATTCAATTAAAAAATTAAAAGTTTAAAAATATATTTTAGGAGAGATTCGAATATACTCCATATCTTTCTAGAACAACCCCCATCCACCAGCTACTAGAAATACAATGTAACTCCTCGTTGCTCTACAACAGATTCTTGGTGATTAATTCTCTACTCAAAACTATCAAATTAAATTTCGATATTATAAGTTTACTATAAGAGAATTTGTGTAACTTGCTTACATATACCAGGTATAGATCATACTGCAGAACTCTGACATCAGCTCTTTTACTGTGATAAACAGCAGTACTTTCCAGAAGCAATAGGATCTTCCAAAAAGTTATAGTACCAAGAACAGAGTTATTTGCTCTAGGTCTATGTACTTAGGATAGTATCATAAGCTGGAGTTCCAAAAACACTTTACATAGCCTTTTATTTTCCAAATTCACTTATAAGATTAACTTATGTGCTACTTTAGAGATTCAGAAATATTCCTCATTATTGTCTGATCCAAATCAAAGTCATCTGAATTTCCTAGAACAGTTATATTTTTTTTCTTCTTTTGATTGCTCAGGGCTTAGTTCTGGCTCTGCACTCAGGGATCACTCTTGGCAGGGCTCGGGGGACCATATTGAGGGCTGGGGATCAAATCTGGGTTAGGAGGGAAAAAGGCAAGTTTCTATAATATACTATTGCTCCAGCACCCAGAACAGTTATATTTCAAACAGTAGCACTATTTGGTTTTTTTTTTAATGATAAAAGGAAAAAAGTTATCTTTGATAGTTTTCTGGCATGGAAAACAGGGTCAATGCAGATGGAGTAAAGCAAAATAAGTTGGCAGTGTCATGAATGGTCTAACAGAAATCACAATACCTGAGTATTTCACAAGATAAACAAGGATATGGGGTGGGGGTTAGCGTTCAAGAAAGTTAGATGATCAGGGAGATATAAAGGTAGATATAAATGTATATATAAGGTAGGTATAAACGGTAGATATAAACAGTAAAGGAAAAAAATGAAAGGAGAAAAGGTAGATTAATGAATAGCCTACACTGTATTGGGATGGTGGTCAAGACACCATTGGTTCTGAATCAGATAAAGCATAGCTGTATTAAAGCTGTAGACTGTATTAAAGCCAAGCCACTAAGAAACTTAAAATCAACTCAATGAAAGACCTTAGACAAGTCTCTTAAGGAACCAGGAGTAGCCCCTGAGCACAGCTAAACAAACCAGAAAACAAACATATTTCAGCCTAGGGAGAGCCCAAAATACTTTTCTAAAGTTTCCTTTACTGATTTCTTTTTTGTTTTTAGCTCATAGAGATGTATGGGTTGAATCTTAGTCTACCCATTCCCTTGATCACTGACAAAAAGCAGACACCTGTAACCAAAGCACCTAGCAAACCTGTCCAACAACCATTCCCAGAAGAACGAATGAAAGAGGACAGAAAATACGACACTTTCAAGGAATTTAGGTATGTGATAAAAGACGAACATTAAATTTCAGTCTGTGTGAAAGCTATGCTTTATTTTTCTGCCCAAGAGCTTCCCTTTCCCACAACTGAGATATGGTGCAGTGAAAACTATATTTGGGTTTTGTTCATTTGTTTTGTTTGGGGGCTACAGCTGGTTGTGCTGAGGACTTAATTCTGTCTCAGTACTTAGATAACTCTGAGTGGTGCTTATGGGACCATATGTGATGATAGCTGTAGCTCTTGGCTCAGCTGCATGCGAGGCTTATTTTATATGCTGTACTATCTCTCCAATCCCCTGCAGTGGAAATTCTAACTTAGTTAACTTAACATTAGGCTTATTTACATACATACTACTTAAAGATTTAATATTTGATTTTGAGTTCTTTTAAAAGTGTGAAGCCACACTTACCTTATTAAGAAACAAATTATCTTAGTTTTCTTAATCTTTTAAAAAGTAATATTATTTTTAAAACATTATTGTTTAAAAAGAAAGAAGTTTTAGGGTCAGAGAGATAATAGAGAGGGTAGGATATTTGCCTTGCATTTGGTCAACTCAGATTTTATTCCAGGCACCATATATGGTTCCCAGAGCCCAGTCAGGAATGATCTATGAGCACAAAGCCAAGAGTAAGCCCAGAGCACAGCTGGGTGTGACCCTCACCCCAAAAAGGGGATTTAGGGAAAAAAACAGAAAAATAAATATTACAGGAGGGATGACCTATATACAATCTGTATAGTCCATAAAGTTAGAAAAGTAGTTTTTTTTTTTATGTAGTAGTACCGCTATATATTCAGCCACTCGTTAAGCTGATTGAAATAGGCATAAACTCTGCATTGAATTTTTTAAATTTTTAAAAATTTTTCATAAAGTTGTTCACAATAATTATTTACATTTAATATTTCAACACCAATCCCATCACTATTTAATCTTTCCATCACTATTACTTTGAATCTTCCCACCACCACCCTGTCGTACTCATAGGCTTGTCCTGAGCCCCTGTCTTTGGCAGATGCTAAATAATTTATTTTGTATTGCTTGCCATGAATAGTATGAGGTATCATGTGGCTGCAAAAGTGGCTTTGCATTCCTGGAATTCCTAATTTTTAAATATTTGGGGTCCAGAGGCATTTCTGCAGCATGCTGGTTTTTTTTTTCTGAGATTCATTTCTGAGTCTCTGAACCATGGCCATTAATAATCATGCTTAAAAGGTGCTCAGAGGCAGTTCTTGGGCATGACTGCCAGGAAACCGGAAGGGCAGGGAGGTGAGGGAAGGTCACCCATCCTCGACTCTGGGAAATCTGGAGTCTTCAGTCAATGGTTCTGCATAACTTTTCAGCAGAATAATTCTGCATGGGGTCTTGGGAGGAGCCTGTGAAGGTCAGCCGTGAGCATGGTGGCAACTGGGTTCTGGAGGTTTGTGGCTGCCTGGGTTCATTTGGGGCAGATGGAGGGATATGCCTTCCCTCCTCCGAGATGCCCAGTGAAATCAGCCTGGCGCAGGGTGGGGAGACATCTGTAGGGTGTGCTGCTCTCCTCCAAGATTCATTTGTGAGTCTCTGAATCATGACTATTAATGCACTTAAATGGCCTGCTTCTGTTCTTATACGAGATTTGTTTATAAGTCTCTGAAGCAAAACTGATAAATGAGCTTGTAAAGCTGAGCCGGAGGTGGTTTGTGGGCGTGACTCCCATATACCTAACTTTTGGCCATTTAATTTCTTGGAAAACTTAGTCACAAGTTGGTGGGGTCCAGCAAGAGGCACAGCAGCAACTCTGGGGTATCAGGAAGCCTGAAAGCACCATCAGGCTGCTGATGCACTTGCCTTGCAGGTACGAATTGACCTGCTGAGCAGCACCATTATCTTTCTTTTTTTTAATAGCATAATAGTAATTTTTGTGTTCATACACCAGATCTTCATAAATAGAAATATAAGTTTAAATAATTAAAGGCACAGTTTGAATTTTAAAAATTATATACATCAAGTTACCACCATCCAGAATAAAATAAAAGGTAAAGGCCCTCCCGTTGATCATCGATTTGCTCGAGGGGGCCCAGTAGCGTCTCCATTGGAGACTTTGTTGTTACTGTGTCTGGCATATCGAATACTCTCGGTAGCTTGCCAGGCTCTCCGAGAGAGGCGGAGGAATTGAACTCGGGTCGGCCGTGTTGGCTGCGTGCAAGGCAAACGCCCTACCGCTGTGCTATGGCAGCCGCCAGAATAAAATATAAAGGACAAAATATCCATCTTGTATAAAATCTTCCTTATTTGTATCAAAACATTCCCTCCTTTTCCTTCATGATATTTTAAAGCCAATAAAACAAGACATTTAAACATCTATTCCTTTCAATTTATTGGTCTGAAAATTGACATTAGTAACAAATTTTGAATCCCAACTACAAAACTTTTCAGAGCCCATATGGTAACAAATTTTATCTTTACAAGTTTGATATTTGAGAAAGTAAGCTTAAGGCCATTCACAAATATTTCTAAAAAAGAAGTTGTCTTACTCCAAAGAAGAAAAGGGAGGTGATGTAGTATAGGTGCCTAAGCATAAAGCACTGAGAAAATACTTTAGGCTGCTGTTCTCACTTAGCTAGTATTTAAGGCAATCCTGAGAGAAAGTAGCGGTTAACTTTATTATGGAAATGAGCAAACTGAGAGGCAGCAAAACAATTTGTCCGAGATTCTTCGCTTACAGAGCCAGGATTCCGGTCCAGATATTTCACTCCAAAACAGATATTCTTCTATCACACGCCAAGCAGACATTTATTTATATAGTTAATACTGTTTGGGGTAAGAAAATAAAGCATTGGAACTTCTTGTCTCTGTGTAGGCAGGATGTTAGTACTATTGCTGTTCTATTAAGTTGTAAATGTTAATATATTTTGTTATCCCTTATTATTTGTTGAGGTCAGAGCCAAGGGCTCTTCTTTGCCCAGTGTGCTGCCTTTGTTAGCTGTTTCGCCTAACTGCTTTAGCCTCAGGCCAAGAAGGAAAAAAAGAAATCCTTTTAAAATCTTGGCAATTTTTCTTTCCTAGCTTGTAGGGTGGCAAACTTAACTGGGGGTATTGAATTTTAACTTCTCTCTTTGTCTCCCTAACTCTCTCCACAGGATCAGGTGGCAAGCTAAAGTCCTACATCACCTCTTGAACCCACCAAGCCTAGATGTGATAAAGTTGGGTGCAAAGTTATCATTTGGAAGTGAATGCCCCCTTCTTCACAGTCTAGGTCTGTTCCCCTAGATCTTTGTGTTCTACTGGCTGACAGAATTAAAACTTGCTTATTGAAAGTCCAGCTCAGCCATGTAATATTCTTTCATGCATCACAGAGCAAGAACCCACTAGCCGGAATTTTCCCACAAATAAATGTGCTTACTTGCCTTAGTAGCAGAAACGGTCCAAAGAGATCAGCATATACTTAACATCGGAAACATCGGGCCTACGCTAGCAGAACTCATGTGCCAGACATGGGCTAGAAAGCCAAATCTGCCTTTCTGAAACCAAAGGGGATCACAGGACTTTAAGAAGCCTGTACAATGAGTGATTGTCAAGTGTCTGAAGACACCCCTGAAGTAAAGAAAACTCTGTGAAATTACAGATTGTCTGCATGTTTGATCATTTTAAAATGTAATTC
>JAOXYA010197887.1:0-20397 GCA_028565675.1 Sorex palustris | reverse complement strand
GGAGGAATCGAACTTGGGTCGGCCATGTTGGCCGCTTGTAAGGCGAAAGCCCTACCACTGTGCTATCGCTCCAGCCCAAAAGGAAACATACAATTCCCAAATACATTCCAGTATATTGTCTGTACTTAAGTTTCCCCATTTTCTCCCCTAGGAATGTTTTTTGTGAGAGTGTTGGGCCATACTTGTTTGTGCTTAGAATTTACTCCTGGTTCTGTGCTCGGGGATCACTCCTGGCAGTACCTGGACGACCACCCCACCCCCACCCCCAGACTCCCTCTATAGGAGGCACTTTCCTTCTTGCTCTCTCTCTCCTTTTCCCTTTGTGCATTATGGTTTGCAATACAGGTGCTAAGAGGTCGTGGTGTTTGTTCAGGGCATTCGGTAATTTTATCAGGAAGGTAAGGCTGGAGTAGCTTTTCAATTGGGTGGCAGCTTTGGAGTGTCGATGTGACTGCGGAGGCTTCGAGAAGTACAGGGAAGTGGGGGACCTCGAGAAAGCCTGGAGATTTCAGTCACAAAACCCACATACCCGAATTTTCAGCAGATTATATCTTGGTCCCTCCTGAGACGGTGGAGTCAGGCCGGGTGTATGGCAATGATTTTGGATTGTGGAAGGAAGCAGCTCCTGGGGGTCTACTTGGGCGGGCCCCTGACCAACCTGCCCCCCCTTTAATTTACCCTGGTCTGTTTAGCCATGCACGGGTCCAAGATTAACTGTGGCTTTTGATCTCTTTTGAAATTTATGGGTCTTTGAAGTAAGGCCAATAAATGAGCTTGTATAGCTGGGCCAGAGGTGGTTCGTGGGTATGATTCGCATATACCTAACTTTTGGCCATTTAATTTGGTAAATTTGGCCCCAAGTTGTTGGGCTCGGCCAAAGGCACAGCAGCAATTTTGGGGTATCAGAAAGCCTGAAGGCACCATCAAGCTGCTGATTCGCTTGCCTTGCAGGTACAGGTCACCCTGCTGGCAGCACGATACCCCCATACTATCCCTTTTAACATTTGCTAATATTCTTCTATTTTAAAAAAGATATGATAAAAACAAAGGCTTTCTGGGCTAGAGAAATAATAACTTAGGGTAGAAGCAGAGCACATACCTGACAGGCCTGAGTCTGACCTGAATTTGATCTGTGGTACCGTGTTCCATTCCCAACCTTCCTCTCTCCGCAGTAGCTGGGTCTGTAATCCCATTGTCCTCAGTACCACCATCAGGCCTCCAGACACCTATAGGGGATTCCCCCAACAAAAGATTTCCTCCCTCCTTTTCTGAGTAGAGCTGTGACCTTACAAATTTTTTAATGGTGCTTTCTCCTTTTGATAGCCCCATTAATCACTGAGTACTTCCTTGCTATCTTATTATCAGTTTATTTTTCCTGCCCTAGACCTGAAGCCAGCCAACTCTGTAAAAAGCTCTGGTTACTTAGTGAGGTATTCAGAATTCAGAAACAGAGTTAAGTGTGAGCATACCTACTGGAGGAGCATTGCTTTGGGTCTTTTCATGGACGATATTTTTAGGTGAAATGATAAATCCATGACACCTCAGTTCAGGTTTTAAAAGCTCAAAACCTTAGTTCCCCAGTTCAATATCTATTTTTTTTCCTTATACCACAATGAAAACATTTTTTGGAGAGTGGGGAGGAGGATTAGGAGCGTACCCAGCAATGCTCAGGATGTACTCCTGGATCTGTACTCTGGGATCACTCCTGGTGAGCTTGGGGTACCATAGTGGGGCTCGGTATTGAACTTGGTTGGCCATATGAAAGACTAGTGCCCTGCCCGTAGTTCTATCACCCTGGCCCCCAAAATCTTGGTTCGTATTTTTTGTTTTTACTATCATAAAGGTAAAAGCCCTCCCGTTGATCATCGATTTGCTCAAGTGGGCCCAGTAACATCTCCATTGGAGATTTTGTTGTTACTGTGTCTGGCATATCGAATACTCTCGGTAGCTTGCCAGGCTCTCCGAGAGCGGTGGAGGAATCGAACTCGGGTCGGCCATGTTGGCTGCGTGCAAGGCAAACACCCTAGATAAAATTATTTTCAGAATCCAAAATATCCAAACCCTTTCCAAAAAGGAGAAAGAAATCCATTGCAGTTATAATCATTGGAGTTTTGTGTCATAGGCAAGTCATAGGCATGTTTTGCAACCCAGGTTGTGTATTTTCACCCTGCATGTTGTATATCATATGTGGATCCTTCACGGCCACAGACACTAAGTGTCAGTTATGTGTGTCCTCTACCATAAAGTTTGCCATCTTACTCACAAGTCAGGATGAAACATTCACCCACTTCACAGTGTGAATGACAAGAGTAACTGGTTGTTTAAAGATCAATTAAATTACTTGTCTTCACCATCAGATGATACATCGTTGATGATGCTTGTCTGTGCCTGCCTGGGCCAGGAGCTGAAGGCACAGCTGATAACCTCTAGATAATTCCATCTCCCACGTGTCTATTTCTGTTCATAGAGAAGTGTCTCAGGGATTCTGGGTTTCCAGACACTGTTAATGGTAGTTTTGAAGGAAAGTTTCTGAGAGGGCAGAGACAGCCTATAGGAAGATGAGAATAAGGCCTTGAATAAAGGCACACCAAGGGCACTTCGTGAGCAGAATTGTGGAGCCTGGGAGTGTCAGCAGGGTAATGGAATCACAAGAAAATTGATTTTAAAACTTGGCAGAGGATCCAAATGGTTATTTCCCCACAAAGGGCATATAGTTAACCAACAGGAACATAAGGAGGTATCCAACTTAACTCATTATTGGGTATATTTAAATCAAACCCACAGTGATATGTCACTACATGCCTAATTAGAAATATTATTATCAAAAAATATAAGAAGCAACTGTTTGAGAGGAAGTGGGGAGAAAGCAACCCTGACACATTATTGGTAGGAATATAAAGGACTGTGTCCTTTAAGGAAAACAAAATTAAGTAATAAATATGCTGTATGATGCAGCTAATCCTCTTCTGAGAATTCATTCTAAGAAGTCATTTAAAACTATGTATATGATATTCTAAATTCATGGCACTATTCTTTATTTTAACCATGATGTGAAAACTTGCACTTTTATCAACAGCCTCTCCCTAACAATGGAATAATAAAGATGTGGCATAGGAGCACAATGGAAGCCCAGTCAATAGGAAGGAGGAAATCTTTCCATTGTGATAGGGCTAACTCTGAAGGTATTATGATACATAAAACACGGCTGAGGGAGAGGTAAATACAACATGACTTCACTCATTTATTGAATTTTTAAAAAGACATTACTCTTCCTAATTGCCCAAATCTCCTTCCACCCAGAAGTAGCTATGGAATTGATGATTAGCCCCTTTATGGATCCTAATACTCAATTAAAGTGGACCAATCCCTTTGTGGCATGTAGTTTTTATATATTACATCTGTGGTATCACTCGAAAAGTTTTTTCTCACTCAGCCATAATTCCCTGTTCTTTAAGCACTCTTTTGTTTTGACATTTTGGGTCATAGTTGGTAATACTCAGGGGGTACTCCAGTCTTCCAGTCTCTGCACCCAGAAATTACTCTTGGTGATGCTCAGGGGATCAGACTTCAAACCCAGGTGAGTCACATGCAAGGCAAACGCCCTACGAACTTTGCTCTCACTTGGCACTACTTTATACACTCCTGTAGGAGCAGTTCTGGTGTAGATTCCTCTCCCTGTGTCTTATCTCACTATTGGGAAATCTCACAACTCATTCTTCTGTTACTGGGTCTTTTGTTTGTTACATTGTTTTTGCCCTTCTTGGTGTGATGCAGTAAATAATCTTGTCTAGATGTCCTGGTGCATGCACAATAATCTTTTGGGAACTGCTTTCAAACTATTTTACTGGGATCTGCAGGAAATAGATTTTTCTATTGTAACTCAGGATAATTAAGCTTACAAGTGTTTCAGAAAATGTGCTTGCACTGAGTATCTGCACTCATTCTTAATATTTCTGTTTCTATTCTGTTTTCTTTTTGAGTGTTGGTGTTGGTCATGTGTCCTAGAGGCTGACTCCTGGTGCTCCAGCTGGGGGAAACGTCTTCTTCTCATGCAATAGATTAGGATCTCTGGGTATCAGATGTGCATCTCACACCCCTGGGATGAAGGACACTGCTCTCCTCTCCTCTAATAAAGATTAGGACTTTCTATAATTGTTAGCAGCTTGGTTTGGGTAATCTTGTGGGTATAAATAACATTTCCCAGTAATTTTATATCACATTTCTCTAGTGACATTATCTTTTTATGTGCTTCAGGGGCACACTTTTCATACAAATTTTGTATGAAATCTCTTTTTATGTCTTTAACCCATTTTCTATCTTGTTCTTATTTTTTTATATAATTTAATAATAAGCTTTGTATACTGATCTATTTTCTTACTATATACACTGTTTAAATAAAGCAGTTATTTATTATTTGGTGCTTTTATGTCTTGTTTATGAAATGTTAATGGTAAAATTTATAAATATAGTTTCTTATGGGTTTTCTGAAGCATTATAAATGTGTAGCTTTCTTTAATATTTAGATCTTTAACTCATTAATTGTTGTTTGATTTAAACATAAGATCTGATTTGAATTTATTTCCCATAGAGATAGCAAATTGTTATCTCATACTGTGAGCTTGGTCCTAACCAAATTTCCACCTGTGGGCAGGTCAGCTATGGGGCACTGTATTGGATTTAATGGTTAGTTGCATATAAATATGCACTTGCACATAAATACACTTAGTTTAAAAAATAAGATAGATCCTGGCTCCCAGTCAGCCCCTGACACCGGAAGTCATGCCCTCAACCTGCCCCCAGTGCCATCTTGCTGCACACAGCAGTGAAGAAACCTGGCTGGCAGGCTCCACAACACCTGGAGAATTCTCTGTGCCCCATACCAAGCTGATATCACCAGGAAGTTCCAGATGGGGCAGGTGCTGTACCCCCACCTTCTCCAGATGGAATCCCAGAGACCATGAGTTTCTACAAGCATGGCTCCGGTATGTGGGCACCAGGACTATTCTTCCGAACCGCACGGCCGCTTACATGACCGCTTGAACTTTCCTGATATCCAAAGTGAGCAATGGAAAGTAAATTATCTAACGTCTGTCCCTGGAAGGCAGGCTTGAATGGTGGTGGGAAAATTCGAGCAAAATATAATGCCCAACCGAAATGCTTCTGAACTGTGCATTAAACTATGGCACCATGCTGCCCCAGGAGGGGAAGGGTGTTTGTCTCTCCACATTTTCCCCCTGGTGGCAGCGACACTATGGCTGCTATCTTTCAGAACCTAATGGACAGCCAGGTATGAGACTGCAGTAACGAGGCACGCGGGACCTCATGGGATGGGAGGTGGAACCGGCCCTGCTCTCCGACCTGACAAGGCTCCAAGTTGCCATCCACAAACGCCTCCTCCGGCTCCTGAATGGCCATGATCCCAGAGGCACACAAATCAATCTCAGAACCCAGCGGCTTTTGGCACTAATTCCTCCACACTTATTATTAGAATATCAGAAATCCAAAATGGCAGCAATAGCAGCCCTGAGACATCATGTGCTCTTCATAATCAGCAATAGAAAACAAATTATCTAATGATGTCTTTTTGGCAGGTCTGATTGTTCGGGAAAATTCCAAATAATAATGGTGGGTCATTTGTTGCAATACTGAATATGATCAATGTAGAGAGTAAAGTGGAAATTTGCCACACAGGCAGGGGGAGGGGTGGGAGAGGGGTATACTGGGGTGCTTGGTGGTGGAAAATGTGCTCTGGTAAAGGAATGGGTGTTTGATCACTGTATGACGGACAGAGACTTAAACTGAAAGGCTTTGTGACTGTTTTCACGGTGATTCAATAAATAAAAAAATTTTAAAATAAAACAATTAAAAAATAAAAGATTAGATAGAGTGAGGAGAGGGGCTGGATAATTGGTTTATGGAAACGTTATCTCTGGAAGGCCGGCACCCTGTGGGAAAGCCCCTGGTGTGGGTCCTGTAACCACTCTTATGTTTGCTACCTCTACCAGGGAACATTCATTTAGAGATTTCTGCACCTAGAGTCACTAGCTCCCTTTCATATGTAAAACCTTGTCCTGCTAAGATAGCATAGATAGGCAAATGTCCCTAAACTCTTGTTCTTCTTCTGATGATTACTGGTGTAAGAGAATAAATCTGGCATGTGATGGAGAATCTTGTACTCAGCCCACCAGGTTGTGGGCCCCTGACCCCAGCTTTTCTCGGTTCCTTTTTCTTTCTTTTCTTTTTTTTTTCTTTTGCTTTTTGGGTCACAGGGGTTACTCTTGGCTCATGTATTCAGGAATTACTCCTGGTGGTGCTCGGAGAATCATATGGGATGCTGGGAATCGAACCCGGGTCAGCCGCGTGCAAAGCAAATGCCCTACCTGCTGTGCCATCACTCCAGCCCCTCTCTGGTTTTTTTAATCCTTTCAGTGCCTCTGCTTCAGAAGCCCTTCACCTGCTGCTGGTTCCTGGCATCTTCTGCCCTGTACCCATCCTCTTTGACCCCCTGGAAACTTGGAGTTGCAGCAGGGGCCAAGGTCTGGCCCAGGATGGGAAGTCAGGAAGGAGGGACATTATGGGGTCCTGCCCCAAGGGTCACTGCAAGGAGGCTGTCTCTGAGCACAGTGCTGGAAGGAGAATGGAGGGAGGAGCCTTCAGACAGCACCTGTCCAATCACACAGCAGGTGCCAGCCTCTGTCACAGTTCCTGGGGACATGAAGCAAAGAGCGCAGACCCAGGAGAGACCCCCCCGCCTCTGCTCCTGTCCCGGGCTTGCCAGATGTTTGTAAGGAATTAGCTGGACTCCTGATCATATGCTGCTGACAAGCGCCTCATGCCTCTGTCCTGTGAACGTGTGCACTAGAAAGGGGTGATTACATGTCAGTCCAGACCTTAGCAGGGGCCTCTTCCTGGGTCACTGCTACCTCCTGCCTCATCTGGCTGGGCCTCTACTGCTGTCCACACACGCTGACCTGCTGCCATAGGGGACCACTCCCTGGTGGGGACAGACTGTGGGTTAGAGCTTCTCCTGGCCACCCACCCAAGGAGGCCGCAGGGACATACATACCTGTTAGGGTCCATGATCTGAGGAACAAGGTAAAGTCAAAATGCGAGCAAAGAAATCCTTCATTCACGCCAAGCACACATGACTGGCTGACCAGGGTCCCCTTCATGGAGGGTGACACAGTCTCCCTGTAAGCATCCCCTTTGATCCCTTTACTCAGGTCGGGACCCTCCTGCCTTGGACTGGCTCCCTCCCAGGACCCTAGGGTCATGTTTTTTCTTGATTGGCTTCTCCTTTCCTTGCAGCCCTCACCTACTAACTCAGATTACCCAATTTGACTTCCTTTCCCTTTTTTTTAGGCTATAGCCTGCCACCTTACCTTTTATGTCCTGCTCCGTTGCTTACTCTTCTGCTTTCTCAGAACTTATGCCAGTGATTGTGTTAGCTAGGTTAAGGATAAACCCAGATACCCTGTTCAATATGCCTGCTTAGCATTGAATTGTTACAATCTGAGAGTATGGCTAATGTGGAGTCTCTAGTGTTAGTTCCTGCAGCCTCTCAGTGCCAGATACGGTTAAGACCAGGGACATACGTGCCACCATGGTATAGACCCGGGTAGCTCAGGCCTTTCCACTCATAACCCCTCTTCACCTGAGCAATGCAGCATGAGCAAGCACGGCCAGAAACAGCACTGGTTCACGATGCCCTTGGTCTGGTAATGAGGTTTGGTCACCCAGAGTTCAGAAACCTTTTATTAATTCTGGACTTTTCTGGATGCCACATTCAGTTGCACACCCTGTCCAGGTCTGGCACCGACAGCTGAGGAAGCTGGGGTTTGGCGATGGTTAAAGTGAAGGAGTTCCATATGCAGCCTGAATGGGCACCCATGTCCCCCTGTTTCCCCCTGAGGGAAGGTGTTAGGACCAAAGACCACCCCTCAATATTCAAAGGGACAGAGTCCAGCGGGAATGCAAACCGCACATCGAGATTTTATTATACCAGCTAGCTGGGGCCTAGACATTATTCCAGCTAGCTGGGGCTGAGACATCACATCTTGACTCAGATCGTAGCTCAGCCCCGAATGTTTATGCCAAGGGTTTATATAGTCATCCTGGGCGCGCAAGGAGCCAGGATGAGCCAGGATCCTCCTTCCTCAGGAGCAAGCACAAAGAAAAACAAGAAAAACAATCCCAAGGGCAGAAACAATTCCAATGGCAGAAATAACTTCAAACATTTCATAAATGAACAAAAGCATCAGTTACGGTCCTCCCCTTGTTCATTGATTTGCGCTTGAGCGGGCCCAGTAACGTCTTCATCATGAGACTTGTTGTTACTGTCTTTGGCATATCAAATATGTCACTGGTAGCTTGCCAGGCTCTGCGTATAGGTGAGATACTCTCGGTAGCTTGCCGGGCTCTCCGAGAGGGCATACAGGAACAATATATCAAGAAGAAATTCCCAATTAGGGAGACACCCCAAATTCCCATACATCAAGAAAGCAAAACATTCCCCTACATCAAGAAAACATCTTATCAGTTAGACACAGGATACAAGACAAGGGTGGCTCGACTCCTGACTTTCCAGCTCCGTGTCCGTGCAAACACCAGATGGTTCTTTTAGTCAATTAGCTCAGATAAGTCATATATCCTTCCTGGCCAGTGCTGCCTCCTGCAAGCTCCACGACCAGGGGGAGAAGAGGCGAGTTAACTGCCTCTCACATCCCCCCTTTTCTATGATCACACTGAGGAATCTGCCTCTCACAAATGACAGCCCTGTCACAATCCCTTTGGGGGAAGGACAGCCTATCATAGCCCCTTAGGAAAGGAAGTCTGTCATAGCTCCTTAGGGGTGACATGGACCAGAACCTACAGCCCCCAGTGCCAAGGAGGCCCCAAAACCTACCTGGACGAGCCCCTGAAGGTCTTGCTCTCAAGGTGCTGCCCGAGAGCCTTCGACATCCCCACATGAACACACTGCAGTGAGGCCACCAGCACTTCCAGACCCTGGGAGCCGGGCAGGGCTGCCTTGGCCACTTCCTTAACTCTCCTGGCTCCAAGGCAGTGTGTGGAGCTCTGCCCACTGAAGGCTGCTGCCCTGGCACCAGCTGTCCACTGCGGCCACCTCAGCTGGGCGCCTTTTCAGTGTGTGTCAAGCCTGCCTGATTTGGCTCTGGACATCCTAGTCTCAGAAACAGAAAGCTAGGAAGAAAATAATAAAATAAAAACAGGAAGCTGAAGGCCATGGAGCTGGTAACTGGCAGGGAAATAACTCAGACTGAGTTCTTCTCCCATATCAGAGGCATTCTGCAGCCTGAACCCATGCTGTTCCGAGGGGTGGCCCGCATGTGTGTTTGGTGGGGTTCCTCAGGAGGCAGTGGTATGTTAACTGCATGTCCCAGGCCCGTGAGGACAGGGAGGGGGTGGGGGTGGAGAGTACCCCTCACTGCCCTTGGGCCAGGCCCTGTGCACTGTAAGGTAGCTTTCCCTCCCCACCCCCTACCTGTGAGCACTGGGAGCTGAGCAGCTGCCTCCAGTTTGCTCTGCCAGAGTGAAGCATCACAGCACTTCCAGGCTAGGCAAGTTCAGGGGACCCCACCCTGCCTCACGCCAGTCCCCGCCATCACTTGGCGGGACATTTGGTGGACACCTGCTGTGGCAGGCTGGAAGTTATGATCACCAGAACTGCATCCAGGGCATCTCCATCATGTGCTGTGATGCCTACGGGGGGGGGGGGGGGGGGGGGGGGGGGGGGGGGGCCTTTCCGTGGGAGGCCACAGACAGAGGCCGGGCGCTGAACAAGACCCCAGACCAGCGCCACCGCATCAAGTCTTGGGAACCTCAGGGCTTTGAGTTTATTTCTACTAGCCCTCCCGGAGAGTGGACAGCGGGTACGCTGTGTCCTCCGTGTCCGTGGCCACGGTGTCCACCCCAGCCTCGGACTGTGGGTGTGCAGGCCCAGTGCTACAAAGGCGAGCTCGACGGCACGTGCAGGGAGTTCAATACTCGCTCACGGCTCCGGGGTCACCGCCCGCCTGGGAAACACGTGGGTTTCTCTCCCGAGCTTCACCTGTTTCTCTTCTTTCCTCTTGACCACTGGACTCCTCTGTCCCGGGACCAGACAGCCGCTCCTGCAGACCTGCGGGACGGCTGCACCCCCTGGCGAGCTTGCTCAGAACTGCAGCTGGCTGCTCATCCCTCGCTGATGCAGGGGAAGGTCGTTCTTTTTTTTTTTTCAGATAGTCATGTTTTATTTTTTAATCAGAATATATTATTGTTGTTAGATATAAAACTTTTCCTTTTCTTGTACAAAAAATTGAATTTACTTCTCTGATCAATTTTTTCTAAGTCTTTTGGAGTTAATTTTTTTTAATTTTAAAAAAATTTTTATTAATACACCGTGAGGTACAGTAAAATAAATCTCATGTTTGAATTTTGATCATACGGTCATCAAACACCTATATCTTCACCAGTTCATGCTTTCTAACACTAAAATCTCCAGATTCCCACCCCCCACCAATTCCACACCTCCCCCCTGCCTGTGTGGCAGACAATTTGCAAAATATTCTTTTTCTACTTTAGTTACCTTCGATATTTCAAGACCAGTCCATGCAGGGGAAGGTCATTCTTAGGTGGACCGAGCACTGTCCTGGTGGAAGCACTCCTTCCTGTGCTTCCAGTTGGGCGGTTTCTCAAGACGTGTCCCACACCACCTGTCTCCTGAGATCTCTCCTGGAAGGAGTATCAGGAGAATAGCAGGGCAGAGAAATAAGGTGTTTCCCTTCTGGAACCTCATTAAGGAGTGTCAGGACGGAGAGAAGGAAGGTAAGTGGGTAGGGTGGAGGCCACACGAGGAACTCACCTCCTCCCCCACACGGGTAACCTGCTGTGTTGGGGGGTGCAGTGGGGGGTGGAGACTCACAACATCCTCTGGGAATGAGGTTGAATAGGTTATAAAGCCTGAATCTAGAAAATTTCAAATCTCCATCAGAAACTGAAGATCCCTGCTCATTATAATCCATCTGGCGTGACTGAGAGGTTGGGTAGGCTGCACATGTGGGGGGCGAATGTTACTGCATCTGTGAAAGGGCATTCACATGTTGCCCATCACAGCAGCAACAGTGGCTGGGCAGGCTATTTTTTTTTTAATGACTCCACTGTGCAGAGACCAGAAATAAGAGAGGGATGACTTGCTGGGGCGATAGCACAGCAGGTAGGGCATTTGCCTTGCATGCAGCCCATGCAGCCAACCCGAGTTCGACTCCTCCGACCCTCTTGGAGAGCCTGGCAAGCTACCGAGAGTATCTCGCCTGCACGTCAAAGCCTGGCAAGCTACCCATGACGTAGTCCATATGCCAAACACAGTAACAACAAGTCTCATGATGGAGACGTTACTGGGCCCGCTTGAGCAAATCGATGAACAACGGGAGGACGGTGCTACAATGCTACAGACTTGCTGGGACTGAGCTTACTGGTAGTGGCAAATGTGTGAGTCTGCCCTGAGTATGCACAAAGCCCAATGCACACTCTCGCCTACAACCTTGTCAACGCAGAGGCGGCCATGGATCCTCCCTTGGGATCTTATCTGGGATGACAGCATGCCACCGTCTCCCCACCCTGCTTTCTTCATGGACAGGATTGTAGGGTAGGGAGGGGAGAGGAGAATTTCCTCCCAGTGTACATCCTCCAGCGTCTCTTAAAAAGGACATTTAGAGGGCCAGAGAGAAGAAAGGGATAAGACACTGCCATGCATGTGGCTGATTCTGTTTAGATTCCCAGTACCACATATGGTTCTTAAACACCAGGCATGAGCCTTGAGCATAGAGCCAGGAGTAGTCCCTGAGAATGGCTTGGTGTGGCCCAACACCTCCACTGATGAATTAGTAAACCAATGAAAAGATATAGTAAGTCCTGCCCACTCCTCCTCCACACTGATGTAGTACTGAGCAGGCTCCTGGTCCCTCAGCAGCAGCCCCCAGGCCTGGTAGCGGGCCTGTCCCACCTGGCCCCGGAGTGGGAACGGTGAGAAGGAAAAGGGACCCTAAAGTTGGGGGTTCTGGACACCTGCCCACACGTGTGTGCCCCTCTGCTGCCCCAGGACAGATACATAACCTCCCAGAAGGAGATAAACAGCACCTGGATTTGAAGCAGAGAGATGAACAGCATTCCCTGCAAAAGACTAGCACTGTAGCACTGTCCTCCCGTTGTTCACTGATTTGCTTGAGCGGGCACCAGTTACGTCCCCATTGTGAGACTTGTTGTTATTGTTTTTGGTATATCGAATATGCCACGGGGAGCTTGCCATGGATACTCTCGGCAGCTTTCTGGGCTCTCCAAGAGGGACGGAGGAGTCGAACTCGGATCAGCCACGTGCAAGGCAAACACCCTACACGCTGTGATATCACTCTAACCCGTGAAGGATTGGAAACAGCCAGTGTTGGTGGTAGGTGGTGAGAAAGAAATTTTATTCTCTATCAGTGGGAATGTCTTCTGGGTCAATCTCTATGGAAAATAGTACATAGATTAGTCAAAAAGTTAAAAAATTGAACTCCTATATGACCCAGCAATTCTGCTTCTTTGTATCAAGAATATAAGAAAACATTAATTTCAAAAGATAAATACACACACCTGTGTTCACTAACCAAGATCTGGAAACAACCTAAATACCCAATATAGTTGGATAAAGTGGATAAAGAAATTACGTGGTATACATGCATGCACCAAAATAATTTAAAATAAAATCTCTAAAATAAGGTAATGGGCTAGAGCGTTAGCACAGCGGATAGGGCGTTTGCCTTGCACACGGCCAACTCGGCCCACTCGGTTTCAGTTCCTCTGCCCTTCTCAGAGAGCCCAGCAAGCTACCCAGAGTACCTCGCCCACATGGCAAAGCCTGGCAAGCTACCCTTGACATATTGGTTATGCCAAACACAATAACAACAAGTCTCACAATGGAGATGTTACTGGGCCCGCTTGAGCAAATTGATGGACAACGGGAGGACAGTGCTACAGTGCAGTGTGATATGCATGCACATACATATATACATATGCTTATGTATATACAGTGGAATACTGTTCAGCAATAAAAATTGTGAAATCTTCTCTTTTGCTACAACTTGAATAAATGTAGAGGGTGTCACGTTAAGGAAAATAATTCCAAGGGAAAAGGACAAATGTTTGATGATCTTACATGTGTGGTATTAAGAAATAAAGCAAAGGAACAGATACTATCTATTGGAAACAAACACTTGAGCTTTGGCAACAGAACTGAGATTACAGTGTCAGGAAGAGGAGAGGAAAGCAAGGAAATGGAGTGGGAAGGGACAGATTAAAGCTGACATAGGACAGTAGGAGAGTCTTTGGCACTTGGCAGTGGTGGAGATTCAATATCTTTGTTCACCAAACACAAAAATATTAACAATGTTTTAATTATGCTATCTCACTAGCACTAGCACTATTCTCCCGTTGTTCATCTATTTGCTTGAGCAGGCCCAGTAACATCTCCATTGTGAGACTTGTTACTGTTTTTGGCATATCCTCCAATACATCATGGGTAGCTTACCAGGCTTTGCTGTGCAGGCGAGATACTCCCAGTAGCTTTCCGGGCTCTCCGGGAGGGGATGAGGAATCGAATTCGGGTCTGTCAGGTTGGCTGCGTGCAAGGCAAACACCCTACCCACTGTGCTATCACTCCAATCCTCAATAACAATAAAATATTTTAAGACATAGGTATAGAGTTTCAGATTATTATATATATATTTTGCTTTTTGGGTCACACCCGGCAATGCACAGGGGTTATTCCTGGCTTTGTACTCAGCAATTACTCCTGGCAGTGTTCAGGGAACCGTATGGGATGCTGGGAATCGAACCCGGGTCAGCCACGTGCAAGGCAAACACCTTACCCACTGTACTATCGCTCCAAGACCAATTTTTTTTAATTTTATAGTTGTTCACAATATTTGATTACATTTAATATTCAAACACCAATCCTACCACCATTGCACCTTCCCACCACCATATTTCTATCCCGAACCCCAAGCCCTGCCCCAAAGCAGAGCTGAAATAATTAATTTTGTATTGCTTATTATGAATAATCCATTAAAAATGAGACAAAATAAAGGTTTCCTAGAGGAAAGTGTGTGAAGATTGTTGAATTTCACCCAGGAGCCATTAAGCCCTTTTATAAGAAATTAGTAACGTGTTGTTAATGGTTGAGCCTTGTGTGCTTTTATCTATATCTGTATAAATATATTTCCCCCTAAGATTGGTTGCCTTCTACTTTAAACCCAATCAAATGTGGTGTGCTACTCTGGGTATATTGGTGGTGTCAAGTATGAGGCGTCCAGGAATAGACTGACTCATAGGTGAGACTCATTTGAGCATGTGGAGAGCAGCTGTGAGCATGGCGGCAGTTGAGTTCTGGAGGTTTTCATCTTCAGGGGCTAACTCCATCGGGGCAGGGAAGGGTCCTCACCTGCCTCCCTCTGGGTTGCCCCAAATAAAGCAGCTTGGCTCAGGGTCCAGCTGGCATGGCTATGGAGTATCATTTTATGCACTCTTCCAAGAGATTTATATTGGGTCTCTGGACCATGGCCATTAATGAGATTATATGGCACCAGTGACAGTTTGTGGGTGTAACTGCCAAGCTACTGGAAGAAGGGAGGATGGGGGAGGTCACCCATTCTGGGATCTGTTGAGCCTGGAGTTTTCAGTCCCACGTACCTGGGTTTTTCTGCAGACTCAGTGTTTCAGCTTTGCAAGTTGGAAAAGTTCTAGAAATCTATTTGACAACAATGTGAATATACTTAACACCAATAACTGTGCACTTAAAGATGGTAAAATGGTGGGGCTGAATCAATCAAGTACAGGGATAAAGGCACCTGCCTGGCATGCAGGCAACCCCTTTTCAGTCTCTGCTACACAGAGAGTCCTTCCAGCACCACCAGCAGTAATTCATGGGAACAGATTCAGTAAGCCCAAGCACAGCCAGATGTTTTCCCTAACCCAAAAATGGTAGTTGGTAATTTTAAGTTGCTTTGTATCACAATGTAAAACAAATTTAGGGATTCCCTGGTATGTGATCCCTTTTATATGGAATGCATAGAATTGGCAAGTTCATATCGAACAAGGTTAGACTAGTGATTTCCTAGAATTCAGAGGAAGGAATTGAAGTGACAGCCAAGGGGTTCATATGGGTTTTGTCGCAGTGAGAGAATAAAATATGACTGAAAAATTAGATTATAGTGATGTTTGCAAACTGCTCTGATGTGTCATTATATGGCTAATTTTTTAAAGTGAATCTTTTTAATTTATTTTTTTATTTATTTGTTTATTTTATTTATTTATTTATTTTGTTTTTGGAGCCACACCTTGTGGTGCTCAGGGCTTACTCCTGGCTCTAGGCTCAGGGATCACTCCTGGCAGTACTCGGTATTCTACCTGGGGCGCTGGGCATCAATCCCAGTTTGCCACGTGCAAAGCAAGCACCCTACCTGCTCCCAGGTCCATGAGGCTTTTTAAAAAGTGCTGTTTAAAAATGTTTCTTTTTATGTGTAGCATAATTTGATCTTCTGCTTCCTTATAAAAAAACTACTATAAGATTCACATTATTTGCAAATGCTGTGAGAGTGATGTCTGCAGGTGAGTTTCAACTATAACCACAGCTTAGTGTGGCCCCAAAGAACCTAACATGTGTCATCTGTGAGGAGTGGGTGCTCAGTGATGCTGATCAAGTGGAAGAATAAGTAATGAAATAAATTGATGTCTCAAATTACCCCACGTCTCCCAGAGCCTGCTTGGAGGAAGTAGCTTCCCTGAGCAAGATTAGAACAGGAAGGTGTGCAGCCTTTTTGCGTCTGACAGCTAACTTGGCCTGCTTTGCCCAAATTGATTTGCCGTAAAGGGCTGGTGGCGCCTTTGTTAAGGGCTCTGAATTCTAATGAGAAAGGGAGAACTACTTATTCAGTAGTCATTTTTCCTCAAGATCTTGCTAGTGCTTTCCCTTAAATTATTTCCCTTATAAAAACAATAAATGATGTACGGCAGTAATTTTTATCATCTTATTTTTACAGATTGAAAGACAAGTGACTTGCCCATGGTCACATCAGAAGTGGGATTCATGGGCTTTTTTTTTTCCTTTTTGGGTCACACCTGGCGATGCTCAGGGGTTACTTCTGGCTCTGCACTCATGAATCACTTCTTGCTCGGGGGACCATATGGGATGCTGGGAATCGAACCCAGGTCAGCCGCAAGCCCTACCCACTGTGCTATTGCTCCAGGCCCTCCACAGGCCCTCCACCCAGATGTCTGCTTCAGAGTTTTCACTTCCCATTAACTTCTGAAAGAGTTCAGAGTCTTAAATGCTGTATGAAGAAAAGTCTCAGAAAGTGGAATTCTAGACTCTATAAGGTAATGGTAGTACAGGAGAATTTTTTAAAAAATTTTTTTCTAATTTTTTTATTTTATCAAAGATACATGATTTGCAAAGCCGGAGCGATAGCACAGCAGGTAGGGCATTTGCCTTGCACGTGGCCAGCCCGACTGACCTGGGTTCAATTTCTCCACCCCTTTCAGAGAGCCTGGCAGGACATTACTGGTGCCCGCTCGAGCAAATAGATGAACAACGGGAGGACAGTGCTACAGTGCTATTCATAGTTCGGTTTTAGTTGGGTTTTATACTATGTTCCATCACCAATTTCACCACTAGCGTCTTCTTCCCTCCACCAGGGTTCCTGGGTTCCTTCCCACCCCCAAGCCCTACCTCCAGCCTGACACCTTGACAGGCCCCATTGTTGAATTTGGTTGTTAAAATTTGGGTCTTGTTGTTGTTGACTCTGTGGTTTCAATATGTAGCTTTACCACTGTATTACACCACCCATGACTCAGCCCCTCCCCCTCCGCCTTGTTCCCCAATGCTTCCTGCCTGTCTCGTCTTTCCCCCACCAATTTCTTTCCCTTCTCTTCCTTATTTATTATCCGGGGCCAAGTGTGGTCTAGCCCCCTTTCAAACATTGTTTCCCCTCATACAGTTCTCTGTACACCACATGGTACGGGGAATTCTGAGGGCTGCATTTCTACAGCTCTGGAGCCCATGGGACCAGGTGTTTCACTATGTCCACAAACAGAAATGACAAGAACGTTGTTTAAGTTATAGAAGAGGGTAGAAGGAAAGAAAAAGATCCGACTTCTGAGGAAAACAAGTCTCGTCAGGCTCTGGAGGAAGGAGCCAAGAGGTAGAAAGAACATTGTCAGCCATGGCTACACCCAGATACACCCAACCCCAGCTGGCACAGGCTCACGGCCAAAGGGGAGGTGTGCTAAAGGCCGTGGGGGGCATCCCGGGCCAGGCAGGACTCACGATGAAGGGGGCTTCTTTGAGAGTACACACCCCCTGACTTCCGCGGTCCAGCTGAGACAAAGGTTCAGGACCCCTGTTGGTGGGCTGGTGGAGCCGGCAGAAGGACACAGTCTTTTTCAGATGTTGAATGTTTAATTACTTTATTAAATTTTTTGTCTATACTTTTATGTTTATTTTCTTGATATGCATCTAACTTATGACTTCATTACAGCAGAAAATTAGGCAAGAAGCTTTCTATCTTGCTTAGTCATCATCCTGAACTTGGCCCCGACAGTTGTGGCAGTACAGTATTTTAAAAATACAAACTGCACAAGTACAATATGCAAGGTTCAAAACACACAGCTCATGAACTGCATCAGAGCAGTGCAGTACTTTTTAAAAACATTATTTCATATCTTATCATGGCTTTATTAACTCTTTTCATTCCAAATCCTAGTGCCTTTTATTAGGTCAGTTAGGGCTATTAGGATATCCAGGTCCCTTTGTTCTTTCTTGTTAAGCTGTAGCCAGCTCTTTCCCCATCAAAGATTCCAGGTTCTAATCTTCCTTATAATATTATTTATATTTATTTATATTGAGCAAACATCACAATTACCTACTGCGTCTTATTTGTTGCCTAAGGTTCAATGTGTCATATTTTATATCCTTTCTACTTATTTCAACGGACCTATTTCCCCAGGCCACCTGCCCTGGTTAAGGGTAGAAGCTCGCCAGGGGCTGTTTGTACTTTTCCTCTGAGTGGGCACCATATTTTGTTATTGATCATATAAGCAGCGCCATTTTTAGTCATCACAGTGGGCACAGCATTTCTCCTAACTCGGGCCATGTAGGGCTTTTCCTGTTTCTACTTTGTCTTGTATTCAAATTGCTTAATATATTGGGGGGGGGGTTTCTGTGTTTCTCTTAGTCCACATTTCTGCAAGCCATTCATAAATTTCCTTACTGACCCAACCGGTTATCTCCTGCTGCATATTTTGTTGAAATGTTGAATGTAATCAAAGTAGAGAGAAAGTAAAGTGGAAATCATCTGCCACACAGGCAGGGGGAGGGATGGGATGGAGAGGTATACGGGGCTATTGGTGGTGGAAAATGTGCACTGGTGAGGGGATGGGTGTTTGATAATTGTATGACCGAGCTTTAAACCTGAAAGCTTTGTAACTGTCCTCACGGTGATTCAATAAATTAAAAAAAGAAAAAGAAAACAGGGTGGAGACAAAATTTCTCCAGGGCTCCGAGTGACAGATTTCTCAGCAGCAATAAGACACTACGATCAATGGAGTAATAGCTATAATGAATAATGTGCAAACTTAGAATTCCTCACCAGCGAAAATACCTTTAAAAATGAAAGTAAAATAAAGACATTGTCAAAAGCAAACCCAGAAATTCTCCACCAACAGTCACACACTATCAGAAATTCAGTAAGTACATTTTCAGTAGAAAGAGAATGATGCCAGATGGAAGTCACTGATGTGGAAAGGCATGAGGAGCAGGAGAATGGGTTTTGTGTGCACTGGCTGAATGTGGACTGTACAAAACAATGACAAGACTGTCTGTGGCATTTCAGACACAGGAAGAATTAGCATGTGTGATGACAACAGCATATTGTTGGTGTGGTGAATGGAATTGAACATTCCTTGTGTTGCCTAGGAAGGGAGTAAGTTACAAGCTCACAGAATACTTCAATATTTCAAAACTGCACATTCCAATTTTTAGGATAGCAACTAATAGTCAAAGAAAGAGTATATAACAGAATTGCTACAAATGCTACATTTACCATCCATAGCAGAGGTGTTCCTCATGAAAGATAAAAATTACTCAGACTATTATCTCCTGTTGACTCTCAGTCCCTGGCCTCAGACTTGATATTTTAAAGACTTTCTAATGTGACATGTCTAAAACCTCACCATAGATGTAGAAAAGTTGTAATAGCACAGCGGGTAGGGCATTTGCCTTGCAAGTGGCTGACCTGGGTCTGATTCCCAGCATCCCATATGGTCCCCTGAGAACCGCCAGGAGTAATTCTTGAGAGCAGAGTGCAGAGCCAGGAGTAACCCCTGTACATCGCCAGGTGTGACCCAAAAAGAAAAAAAAGTTGGAAGTAAGAGGGGGTGTGGGAGGGCACGTACAGCATATAGTCTCGCCTCAGTCCTCTTCTTTACTTTTCCTTTTGATTGTCATTTGTTTTGAACAGTGTTTTGGATTAACCCAGCTCTCCTGTCTGCCAGGCATGCGTCTTCCCTCTATCACTCCCAACCCTCATCCTCAAGATTGGAAAAGGACGAGCTTGAAGGCCCCCCCCATACAGAATGGGACCCAGTGTCTCTGGGCTCTGCATCTTCAGAATTACAGGGAGAGAGCAGCGGGCAGGACCCGAGCTCCTGTGTATGCTCTGCCCTTTCCCAGGCAGCTACCTTCTGGTGGGCCCCTGGAGCTGTAATTCTCTGTCAAGATGAGGCAGGCTTTGCCCACCCAACACTGCCTCTTGGCCCTCTGTTGCATCCCCACCCAGGACAGTCAGGAAGATTCTGTGGCATTGATCTGGGCTTGGGAAAACAACAGTATAAGCATCTGGGTGCTGGAAAAGACCTGGATACCAACGGTGGCTCCAAACAGAAATAGAGGAGAAGGTTCCCCTGGTGGGTCAATAGTCTTTACCTACAGAGTCCCAGGATTTAGAGTAAAGCAGGATTTAGAGTAAACCCCACACCATTATTCTCGAGCCTGGCCAGGCCTGGGCATGTGGCAGAGGGAAGGTGGCAGACACCAGCTAAAGCAGACTCAAGGGACTGGGCTCTTGAGCATCGTTGACCTGAGTGATTCCTGAGACCTGCCTGCCCCAGCCTATGAGGGTAAAAAGAAGGTCTGCTTTCAAAACCTCTTTTTTTTATGTAGGAGTACTGCTATTTATTCAGCCACTGATTAGCTGACTAAATTGGGCATGAACTCCACCTTACTTATTTTTTTCATAGTTTTATTTATTTATTTATTTATTGTCTTATATTTATTTATTGAATCACTGTGGGAAAAGTTACTAAGCTTTC
>JAOXYA010197800.1:0-20399 GCA_028565675.1 Sorex palustris | reverse complement strand
TTTCTTTCTTTCCTTCCTTCCTTCCTTCCTTCCTTCCTTCCTTCCTTCCTTCCTTCTTTCTTTCTTTCTTTCTTTCTCTCTCTCTCTCTCTCTCTCTCTCTCTCTTTCCACATATTGTGATACTCAGGGGCTTCTGATGGCCCTAGACTCAGGAATTATTACTGGTGGTACTCAAGAGACCATGTGGGATGCCTGGGATCAAATCTGGGTCGGTTGTATGAAAGGCAACACCCTACCAGTTGTACTATTGCTCCAGCCCTCAAATTTTATTTTATTCTTCAAATTTTATTAAAGTACCATGAATTGCAAAATTATTCATACTTGGGTTTTTGACATACAGTGTTCCATCACCGATCCAGCCACCAGTGTCAGCTTCCCTCCGGCAGTGCTCCCTCGTTCCCTCTCCACTCTCTCCCCACAGCCTACCCTCTTGACAGTCACCTGTTAGTTAAGTTTGATTGTTTACGTTCGGATCTCGTGATTTCAGTGTTATTGACTCTGTGGTTTTAGTGGCTATTTACCTCTGTCATTCCTTCCCACCACCAGTGTACCTGGATCTCCTTGACCTCAACCCCTGTCACTTCTTGTCTGTCTCTTTACTCTATTTCTTTGCTTCTAGTCCCTTTAGTTTAGAGCCACGGGTTTCTAAAAGTGCCACTTTCTCAATATTCAGTTGGTCTTGGGTCCTATCACCCAATCATGTAAAAAATTACATACACATGTGCACACAATACACACATACAATCAGGGTCCGGTCTGCTTAAAGGATTTCAAATATTTTATTGCATCAGAAACTTTTGTATGTCAGAAGTATGAAACTATATGTTTCCTTTATTAAAATCCAGTGGTAGAGGTTAATTTATGAAACCACGGCATTTATCATTTTCATTACAGTTATGTATTGTTTTTGACACTCAGTTCCTACATTGCAGTCAGAGATTACCATATTCATTACAGGAGAAATTACAATGCATCAACATGTCATAGCGTTCTTTGGAATGTAGAACTAATTGATATAAATTGTTACCTTTCCCTGAACATTGGAAAATTTTAGTCTCTAGACATCGGCTGTCCCGTAAGTCCAACATGGAAACAGGGAAGCTGGCAAGAAGGAAGGAATGGTGGGAACACAGTGTAATTAAATGCCTTTTGTCTCATTGAAGCAATGAGGTTGGCAAGAAGATGATTTAAGGATTTACACAAATAGAATTTCATTCCAAATGCTTTATATTGTGTGTCATTATTGGACTTATCCTTAAAGGCCCCCTCCCTTTTCCCCTTTCCATGTGTAGGATATGAGTGTATTCAAAATTCTATATTTTGAATGTATATTTTTATTTCTGCAGATAAAAGTAATACAAAGATGTAATTTAGAACTGCCCTCTTTTCTTTTTCTTTGTGCCAAGGACCCAGGAAATACTACGGAGATGATATTTAAGGGAACTAAATACATACCACACACTCCTCAGTTGGAAAGCTGCCTGCGGGCTCTGAAATGCTCTGTCTTGGAATTCTGTTTTGTGCCTCTAGTGTTTCCTACGCAACACTGCAGAGAGCAACACAGAAATATCTCTGGCACATGCCTCTCAGTGGGGGGCATTTTCTGGGACCAGTGAAGCTGTGTTGCAGGAAGTCCCTGTCACCGACAGCTTAGTTTGTGTCCTGGTTTTCCTCTGGCATTGAACATCCCGTGGGTTTTGACAGATAGATCAGATCCTGGATCCATCTTCCTTATGTCCTGCAGACTCTGCACTGTCCTCCAAATCCTTCCTTCTTCAAACCCTGCAAATTATAAATCTTTTGCTTTCTCCACATTTTTGTTTGCCTTTCCTGGCACGTCAGATAGTCAGATATTCGACAAGTTTGAAATCCTTGCTGCGGAACGTCTTTTACTTGCCAATATGTTTTTAAGCTTCTTCCTTGCCTTCTCTTGGTTTGCTATTAATTTATTTATTTGGGCATTGCATTTGGGAATTACATTTTTTGGATGAAATTCATTGATGAATCTGTTTGCTTATCAAAGGACAGCTTGACTGCATCCAAGTTGTGGCCATTATAAATGCAAATGCTGTAACTCCTTGTGTGTAGGTTTTTCTGTGGACATGCATTTCCACCTACTTTGGGTCAATACCAAGGAAAGCATCTACTGGGTCACATGATAAGAGTATGCTTAGTTTTGTGAAAAATTACCACTGGTCTTTGAAGGTGGCAGTTCCATTGTGCATCCCGACCACCAATAAATGAATTTTGGTTGGCTCACATCCTTGCTGGCATTTGCATTGTTAATGTTTGAGAAATTGTTCATTTTAATCAGGGTATATGGTAGTTCACTGTGATTGGCATTTCTGGTTCCCTTAAGACACACAGCATCAACCCTGAGCTTGTTTTCATCATCTACGGGCTATTATCTTAATTCAGTGAGATGTCTCCTTAGATCTTTTTATCCATTATTAGTTTTGGTGGTAGCTGATGAGTGGGATCTCCTAAGTGGTATTCAGCCACTCTCCCCTGGCCTCCCACCCTGACACCCCCTTGGGACTACTATGTGGCCCAACTCTGTGGGCCAGATTTCTCTGGGTTTAGCACATCCATGAGGTGTGCTGCTTGGGCCACCAGTGCTCAGGGGCCACCAGGGCCATGCACAGTACTTGGGGACCCTGTGGTGCCAGTGCTGGAGCCCAGTGCCTCATGCATGGAAGACCAGTGAGCTGCACCCGAACCCAGTTAGTGGTCCTGAAGAGGTAAGTCTCCTGAAATATCTTCTCTCACCCCTGTGGCTTATCTTCTCTGGTTTTTTTGTTTTATTTCTGATGATGTCTGTCAGCAGCAGAAGCTTCCATTTCACATAGAATCCAACTGACTTGTCATGGCTTTCATGGGTTATATCTTTGTATATACAAAGGTACTAGCACGTTCATGGTTGCCTAGGCAGTCTCCTGTGTTTTTTTTCTAGGAGTTTGCTAGTGTTTCTGCATTTTATATCCTCCCCCTGTCCCCAAGGATCCTTAAACTTCTTTTACAGCTCGCTTCTTAAAGTGTTATAATAAACAGCACCAATTAACCACAAGTTGACTAGCTCTGCTCGCTATTTTAGCATAGTGTAAAGAGGATTAATGGTTTGAACATGCTGGATGATTCCAAGGTGGCAGATGAATGGGGCTATGTGATCATTTTAATTGTCTGTAGCTATTTCTATTTATATTGCCTCTATTTGTCTTACAAGTTTGAACCTTTTTTGAGGGGATGGGGGCAGGAACTAGAGAATAAGTTTAAATTTTTTGTTTGGGGGCTACAGCTGATTGTGTTCGGGTTTATTCCTGGCTCTGTGAGCAGGGACCGCTCCTGGTGGGGTTTGGGCAACCGAATTTAGTACTGGGAACTGAGCCCAGCTTACCTGTGTGCAGTGCAGGTGCCGTATGTGCTGCGCTCTCTCTCCAGCATTACCTGTGCCTTTTCCAAGTCTAGATTTTTCTTGGTGTTTTAACATTGAGTGTTAGTTTTATTCATAAAAAGATTCAGTCATTGTGAGTTTTTGTCCAAAATTCTATTTGTAGCTATCTTTTCATTGTGCTTTGAAAAAGAAGTTTCACATATTTGCTTTAAAAATACAATTCCATAAAGTAACAGAATGGGAGACTCATACCCAAGGATAATAGAGATAAGAGCCAGGAGGATCACTCCATGGCTTGGAAGCCTGCCTCATATGCTGGGGGAAAAGGCAGTTGGGATGGTGAAGGAAACACTGAGTAAATGATGATTGGAGGGATTGCCCAGGATGGGACATGTGTGCTGAAAGTAGACCAAGGACCAAACACGATGACCTCTTACTATCTATATTGCAAACCATAGTTCCCCCAAATTAGAGAGAGAGAGAGAGGAAGAAGGATGGTACCTGCCACAGAGGCAGGGAAATGGGGTGGGGTGGGGATGGCGGGTGGGACACTGGGAACAATGGTGGTGGAAAATGTGCACTGGTGGAGGGATGGGTACTGGAGCATTGTGTGACTGAAACATAATCATGCAAGTTTGTAACTGTATCTCATGGTGATCCAATAAAACTTCTTTAAAAAATAAAAGTATAAATATAATTCCTTGAAATTACCAGCTGTGGGGAGGAGGGGAGTGAATTTAGAGGGGAAGTCATTTATATCAAAAATGAAATCTAGCAGTACATTTTTGTGTTTTATATACATATGCATATATATAATATCTGCTGAGAGAGAGTGAGAGAGAGTAAGAATATGCATACTGTATTCTTAGAGTATAATGAGCTTGAGAAAGTAAAATCCAAATAAAATATAGGAAGAAGGACTGTTTCCTTCTTGCTCCATGGGAGTCCTGTGGAATTGCCAGTGGACATGACTTGGTGGAGCTCAGAGTTGAGATCTGTGCTGCTGAAGGTCAGGTCAGCTCGAGCTGGTGGCAATTCCCAAGCCCAGTGGGTCTCCGCAGCCCCCTGCAGCAGGCTCTGGGGAATGGACTTCATGGGAAAGAACCGCGAAATAGTCCCTCTACACGTGGCTTCCTTTCTTTTATTTAGAAGAAGAACTGCTGGAAACACATCTGTTGGAACATCGTTGTTGGTTTAAATGTGATGCTGGAGAAATGTTCATTGTATTGTTTACGATATAAACAAATGGTCTGAGAATTAAAGACTGAAAGTCATTCACAGAGTTTGAGTCTTGGCAGTTTCAGAATTAGAGAATCATGGGAAAGAAACGTCTGCACTTGATTATATTATAAAGGTAGCTGCTGCCTTGATGCCTGAATGTGTGTTGAGAGCCACACCATCTGCCCTGAGGTAAAAGAAGTCATGGCACGGAACCCTTGCTGGCAGTTATATTTAAGTGAGCCGCAAGCAGGGCAAGTCTTTAAATTAGGATATACTTGCACAATATCCACTTTAGTGTCTTATTTGGGAGACACTGTTTCCCATCAAGTTTCAATTATAAGGCTTTCTGCTCCATGAACTTGAACCTAAGTCTAAAGATAAATAACTACAAACAACCATAGTCCTCTTGGGTCATTCTTGGACCAATTTTCAAGTAGGTCATAGTTAGTTGTGGGCTATTCTAAACTTCCCTCAAGTTTGCCTCTCCTCCTCAGGATTATATTTTCTCCTATAAAAATCTACTGTCAGAAGTTGATAAATTCATACATGGTTAAAGTATGACTTTCTGAGGATGAATTATGCGTTTCACATCCAACTGAGACTTGCATTTAAAGGCAGCCCAAAGCTATATACCAAAATTATGGATTTGAAGTTCAGACTTCCTTGAGTAACCTTGGGGATAGATGTTTTGACAGCAGCCTTCAGCTGACCTCTTGAATGCGTTGCTGGAGACATGTGCTATACTAAGGAGACAAATGAACACTTTACCTTTATGTTGAAAGTCCTGCTTTCAGCAATTATTTGGATGTGAGTCTTTCAACATGCAAGCATCCTTTGGAAATGAGGCTACTTAGACTTGACTGCATGTGTGAATTTATCAGTAGATAAAATGGGTTTAGAGTATATTTCTAAGTGCTGTGGTGCATGCGTGTGACAGTCACCCACAAGCACCCTTCAGGAGGAGCCCCTGAGTACCAGCAGCTATGCACCCCCTCCCCAAAAGTATATTTAGGATAGGGTTAGGAATGTAGACAGTCTGCACCCAGAACTTTAGTTGTGCCAGAAATATGGTGGGAATAAATATTCAAATGAGCTTGTATTCCTGGGTTTGGAGCCATGGTCCAAGGTAGGGTGCTTGCCTTCCTTGCTGCTGACCCAGGTTCAGTCCCTGGCACCACATAGCAATCCCCTCCAGGAGTTCCTGAGAGCAGAGCCAGGACTAAACCCCAAGAACGGGATGCTCCAAAACCCAAACCACTGAGAGCCCTACCTTGGAGGCTTCTGCTCAGTTCTGAAGGAGTGTGTGTGTGTGTGTGTGTGTGTGTGTGTGTGTGTGTTCATTCAGCTTCTAACTTCAGGGCATGAAAGTTCTGGAATGCGGAGTGGATTGGACAGCAGTTCTCTGCGGCAGTACCTGGGGTCATTCATTTCTCTCAGGCACTTTGATCCGGGTACAAGAGGCTCTTGCAAAACTGTCAAACTCCTGGGCAAGGGGGCTCCTGGCCAGTGTTTCTCAGTTTCTTTCCAGCTATGATCCCCTTTGACCTTCTTTGTTTCCTGTGGACCCATGTCCTACTAGTTGGCTACCCAGTCTTATGCCATGACCCTCCCCACCCCCACCCCGAAAGACCTGCTTTCTATCCCTGGTCCCTTTAGACCATCCTGGGGGCCAAGCAGTCATGTGAACAAGCTGTTGAGCAGTGCTACTCTGGTGCAGTTTGGTTAGCCTCTCTGAATCAGCAACCCTAATAATGGAAACACCCTTTCACCGTGCAGGTACCAAGCGAGTTTTTAAGAACAGCTCCTTTCCTCTACTAATTTTACCCGAGTGCCCTTTGTTTTGGTTCAGTCAGAAGGTGTAGGACAAATATTTTTCAGCCAGAACTCAGAGCTTTTTTTTTCAACCAGCCTGTAGTGCTTTCAGGACTCAATTTGATCAAATTCAGTGACTCTGAATGTAGTTAAGGTCAAAATTACTTTCTATTCTTAAATGCAGAAAATGATCACTTACCTTTTTTTTTTTTTTTTTTTTTTTTTTTTGCTCTGGGTTGAAATAAAAACATCTTCTTCCCAGTCAAATTTCTCTAGAGGAAAAGCTTAGTATGTTGCATTGATCAGGGCCAGAGGGATGGTGCTAGGATTGAGGCACTTCCATGAGTGCAGCTGACTCTGCTCGGAGCCCCGTCAGCACAGATGGTTGTCTGTGCATGAGCAGCTGTAGCCCCCAAACCAAACAGCGTATAGGTAAATAAGAGGGTTTACAGAGAACAGAATTGGTTGCAGAGCTGATGGGGGTAGGTTGGAAGGAGATGGTGCCCAAATCCATACAAGGCCTCGCTGCACCTCTGGTGAGGCCTGTGTTGCCGTGGGCCCCACAGGAAGTGGCACCCAACCCCCCCTAAAACTGTGAAGACACCCCTCTTTCCCTGCCCCACCCGCCACAGTCTTGATTTGAAATCATCATTGTGATTTGCATACTGTCACATGGCCTCGCCTGGTTTCAGGGAGAGGTGCAGGGAGGAGAGCCCCCTGTCTTCCCAGGGCCTCGGGCCTGTTGGCAGGGTGGGTTCCTTCTGCCATGCTCGCCCCTGTGTATGTGCTGTAGGGAAGCAGCAGGGAGGAGGCCCAGCGCGTCCTGTGAGCTCACAGCATACGGAGCTGAGGTCAGTGGCCCAGCGCCTGCCGTCCTTCTGGGATGACCATGATTTGCCTGGGAGGTGGGTCCAGGGCAGCATTCAAAGGAAGGCTCAGAACTGTAGTCCAGGTGAAAATGGGAGCCAGCAGAGGGACAGGGAGATGGGAGGAAGGGAGGGAGAGAGAGAGAGAGAAGGTCCAGGAGAGAACAGAGTGAGGTGTGGAGAAGTTGGCAGGGGGTGGTCCTAGCCCCTTTCTTTCTCTATTTTCACTTTTGTAGATTGCAGAAGCAAAACTTAAGGTTTCATCAATGTTTCTTTTGAAACGTTTAAAACCTCCTCTTAATGCATTTACCAGGGGATGAAAGGAACCGAACATTAACTGGACCTCCAAGGAGTAGAGTACTGGGCCTGGTCCTTTACACAAATTTTAACTCAAAATTATGTTTGTTTGTTTGTTTGTTTTTTTAACAATTGCAACCTTTTTACAAGGTAAATCCTCTGATAATCCCATCTAGAGAAGAATGATTCCACAGGAATGTCCTGAAGTGAAAGCCTTGTGCAGAGACCAAGACGAGTGCTCAAAGGTTCCCATGCTCAGGGGTGGGGTTCAGTTTCCAATACCCGCCGGGTGCCCTGAGCGCTGCCGGGTAAGAGGACTCCAGACCACCCCAGTCTCCCCAATTTTATCTTATGGTGTGACTCAAAGCCATTTTATTTCAATTGACACTTCTGATTTGGAGTTATTGATTCAGTGATACCATCATCTTCACGGTGTCAGTATTTGGCACTTTAATATATCTGACTTGATAAAAAAATATGTGGAAATTAGAGCTTATTGGGATCTTGTAACTCGGATGGTAGTTCTCGTCCTTGCCCCTGAACCACTCGAGGTAAATTAAATAGCTATCTAATTTTAAATAATTTTGGAAGAGCTCCCACCATTTCCCTCGGTAACCTAAATCTGTCAGTGCTTTGATTTAAGCCATTTTCTTCTGGTTTGTTCTAAATAGAGCCAGAGAACAGCTGGTTACCATTCTCAGTATAATAGACCAGATATTTGGAGAACATTAAAAAGTATCCCCTCAGCTCTTTCTTCACAGTCTGTCCTTTCATCCTTCTTCCTCTCTGACTCTTTCATCCTCTGTGTGGACTTCCTTCCCATTTCTTTCTCCACAGCGCCCGTCTGTCAGGGCCATCGGAGCTGGAGCTGGCTCTTGGCATGGGACACATGATAGAGGCATCTCGCCTGTCTCAGTTTCTCTAAGTGACAAGCGTACCTGAACCACAGCAACTGCCCCAGGTGGAGGCTCCGTGTGTGTGTATGTGTGTGTATATGTGTATGTGTGTGTATGTGTGTATGTGTTTGTATGTGTGTATATGTGTGTATGTGTGTGTATGTGTGTATGTGTTTGTATGTGTGTATATGTGTGTGTTTGTGTGTGTGTGTGTGTGTGTGTGTGTGTATGTGGTGGGAGGCAGGTGGGTTTTTCCTGGGTGCTGACTTCAGCCCCTTCCCCGGGCAGCCTTGCCTACATTTGTGGCACTGTTATCTTCCCAGCCTGGTGCCGAGGGAGGGAGCGGCTCGCAGCTCTGGGAGGGCTGTCAGAGGGGCTGAGAGGAACTTTGAGAAGGTGCGGATGTGTTCAGAGCCTCAGTGCTGTGGAGCCCTGCCTTGCCCTAGATGCTGATGTCCTCTCCCTGTCCCTGAGAGTCTTACTCCAGACCACAGGGGTCAGAAAGTCGGAATGCCTCAGCTGGGACCCTCCCAGGATGCTCCTTCCTGCCTTCCTGCTTCCCTCCCTCCCTTTCTCTCTCTCTTCCTCACTTTCTTGCTTTCTGTTTAAGCCGCATCTGATGATGCTCAGGGACCACACCTGGTGGGGCTCAGGGGGCCAGGTGGGGTGCCAGAGATGCAGCCCGAGTCAGCTGTGTGCAAGGCAAGTGCCCTACTACTGTGCCATCTCTCTGGTTCCATTCTCTTTTTATCTTATCAGAGAGGTTCTTAAGTTAGACTTAGTGAACTTTCACGGATTCACTGTGAGCCTTAGTCTGTGTATGAGAATTCAGTTTTTTTTAAGAGGCCATCTGCTCCATTTAAGAATTTTTTAAGAGCATGTGATCACCCTCTGATCTCTTTCCCATTCCGCAATTTAGGATTTGCTCTGCTCCAGTGTGAGAAAGGTAAGCAGAGCAAACAGCAAGTAAATTGGTCTGGTATTTGGCATTGCAATGTGATCTTAAATGTGGATTCTCTATCAGCACATGTTGGAATTTGCATATTTCTATTTAAAACAAAATTTAGTAGTGAGCTTTCTTTAAATGAAATTACTTCAGGTTAATGAAATTAAAATTGCTGGTCAGGGAAGTTAATATCCCGCCTTTTCTTGTAGGACAGTAAAAGTTCCTTTTTTTTTTTGTTTACAATTAGTAAAATCTCCACCTCTCTTTTTCTCGCTTACCTCTCCTTCTTTCCTCTCTTATCTCCTCACTCTCCTCTGTCTCACCTCTTTGCTCTTTGGGCATAGCTCCCAAACAAAACAGAATTTTTATGGATGTGGTGTGTAGTTATTGATTTTTTTTTTTGGCTTTGTGGGTCACACCCAGCAATGCTCAGGGGTTACTCCTGGCTTTGCACTCAGGAATTACTCCTGGCGGCGCTTGGGGAACCACATGCGATGCCAGGAATCAAACCCGCATGCAAGGCAAATGCTCTACCCACTGTACTATCGCTCTGGCCCCAATGGTGTGTAGTTATTGAACCAATTCCTTATTTCCAAAGTAGCATTTCTCCAGCCCATTAATAGATCGCCATTCTGAAAGCCACTTCCTTAAACTATTGAATAACAATACAGAATTCTATCAAATGCATGTGGTCATGGCCAGCATCTGTTAATCTCTCTCAACAGTTAGAATTCAGTGAATGCTGTTTTATTGGGAAAAAATGCATTGACCAAAATATCATTCCCTATACCTTCTTACCTCTACTGTCGGATGCAGTAACCAGTGAGACTAGAAATGTAACCAGTCTGAATTGAAATTTTATTAGAAAATACGCACATTTTTTTAATAAAATTTAGATCAAAGATCAAGAACGGAAAATAGCTCATTGATACTTTCATATCAAATCCAGGTTGGAGCAAGAAGTTTTTTTAAAATATTTTATTAAATAAACCTCAAGTAAACAGAGTCCACATTTCTATATTTACTTTTTTGCAGTGGTTGCTGCATGGTTTAAAGTGATGCATTTGACTTGTATTTGTGATTTCCCGGTGCTGTTCCGAAGCTGGAGCTAGCCATTGGTGGTGGTCTGTGGTTCCTTTCTGCTTGTTTTCCTAAGCGTTTTTCAAAGCATTATAAGAAGACTTTGCATATGTAACAGAGTCCATATGTGATAGGCAAACCCCAGAATATTTTCCCTCTGAACTTTTCATATAAAAAGTTTACTTTTCCCAGGCCCAGGCCATGGGAAAGCTATAGAGGGCTTGTCTTGCATGCATGAAGCCTTGGGTTCAGGTCCCCGCACTGCCAGAAAGTTAAATGGTTATCCCTGTCCTAATGGGGTTACTAGAGTATTGCTTGTGATTACAAGGACTTTGCCTCCAGAATCTTAGCAGTAATTGCACTTCTTAAATAGTTTAGTGGTAATAGCACTTCTGAAATACCACTCAGTGACATTTCTTTCCTTGCAAGCACAGTTGAAGATTTGCTGGCTAATCGTGGGCTCCATGGTGGGCCTGCTGGAGAGTGTGGTAGGGGGAGTGAAGGTTTGTGCTCTGCTACCCAGATCCCCCCTCAGGGAAGCTCATGCTGCCCCAGCTCTGGGGAATGTTGTCAAGCCAAGGGCAGCATTCATTGCAGAGAGTCATCTTGCCACAGTTACTTCCTTCCAGGGTACCCATGTCCAGGTATCTTGTCCAGAGTCCTTGGCAAACTTGGGACAGTTCTGAAGGGCCTTCACAGCCTCCAGAACCCCTTGATGTGTTAGCAGAGACTGTCTCCCGGGCCAGGTCATGGCTCAGTTTCTGTCTTTGTTTCCTTCCTTTTCCTTCTTCTCTCTCCATCAAATTTTGGTCCCAAAGGTGTGGTCTCGTAAGCGCTCTGGCTAAACTCCATCTCCTTTATTCAAGAATACAACCTGCCTCGGACAGAGAGGTGAAGGATAGTCTTCTACATGTGGAGAGCTGAGGAAGCAAAGATAACAGGCAAGGACCAATAAAAGCTTAGTTGGAGTGAGCGAAATGAATTCCCTGGATGCTGCATGATGTTTATGTTTGAAATGACAAGACAGGCGAGGCAGTCGCCAAAAGAGCTCTTCCTTGGAATGATAGGAAGCTTTGGAGCAGGATTCTGGCGAGAAGAGAAAGGTGCTTTGGGGGAATTTCTCTAGTGACAGAAGCATGGACCCTAGAGAACAAATGTGAAAAATCACCCATTGCAGGTGGATGTTTTTCACAGTATCTGGTGCTGTGGGTGATGAGCAGTCAGGACTGACTCCTTTGTTTAGGCAAGCTCTTACAGCTTGAGTTTCAGAGCATGGAGGATTCTGGCCACATGTTCCTTTGGATCCATGCTGTGGGTTGAATCAGGCTGCCCGCCTTCAGTCTATTCCTGAAGAAGGCAATAGACTAGGTTGTCCAGGCCTCACCCAGACGGCTACTGGCATGGCCCCTCATTCAGTTCTTCCAAGTTCCAATGGATTCAGTTGAGTCTGTGCTGGCCAGTTGAGCTTACTGGGGCCACTTTCTTCTGTACAGGGGACGCAGAGCAGCTAAGAGCCAGAGTTGGGAGCTGGGAGGGTTCTGCTTGGTGGGTGGGGGTGAGAGGGGAGACTTTCCGTTCCCATGGGAGGCAGGCGGCTGGGCTGCTCACCTTCCTGGGATCTCTGGGCCTCCTTCACCATTTACACGGTTCTGTCTGGCTTGCCGGGAATTGTTTTCATTTCAGTGGTCCTTTTTTGGGGATCTGAAGGAGCCGTTATTTGATACTGCTATTTAGGACGAAGGAAGGAGAAGTCTTTGTGGCCAGGGCTGAGAAGCACAGCAGAAAGGAGCGTCAGAGCCATACAGACACAGCCAATCCAGTGGCCCCCGGGAATGCAAACAGCTCCCTGTGACAGGAGCATCAGCGCCAAGAAACAGCAGAAAATAAATGGAGATTATGTTCCACATGCGGTCATTTTCTCAGCCTGAAAGGGGTTTTCTCCCCTCCCTCATTGACCTGTATCATGAGTTAAGGAAATTTGCATGATTTCAATTGCATCAACAAAAAGCAAAGATGAGCAACATACAATTATGAACTTATTAAGAAATTAAACTTTGACAGGCAGTGACATAGTTGCCTGTTTAAAGTTGGTAGATTTTTCTGAGGATGTTTCATTAAAAAAAAAAAGCCTCGATCTTGGCTGACTTGAGTTTGTCCCTCTGAAGCAAATTCGTTTCAGTTCCCCATTGGTTATTATATGCTTTTGTGTCCTCAGAAAGTATTTTGTAAAATGGGATATGCATAAAGTACCAGATGGAGATATTCTATAGAGACAGGACTGTAGAATGCTTGAACACAGTTATTGGTGCTTTGGAAATGGAATAAACAAAAGTAGAATCAGCTTCTTCACATGATTCAGAACTCCCTAGTGTGCTCACATTATGAAAGTGCAGTGTCGTAGCTTCCTTAAAAGGGTGTCTCTAGCTCATAAGTCTACTCCTTAACTTTGGTGCCTTTGAGATCTCAAAACAAAAGTTAAGTCACAGATTTTAAGGAAGGCAGAAGCAGTAGATCAGATTTCTTGGTTAAAATTTGCATCAGGTTGATTTTGTCTCTCTATTCAAAGCACTTTGTGCATGCCCATCATAGAACCATTGTAGAGTTCCCCAAATGAGCTTGGTTTCATTTGATAGAGGGCTAATTTATTTCCCACACATCTTTCTTTTATTTTTGGGGGGTGGGGGGGTGAGAAGATGGTGAAGTAGATCACTTTTTAAAAGGTTTTAAGGGAAAGTGGAGAGTGAGGCAGAATGGGAAAGAGAGAAAAGTGGGGTGGACTTTGAACATCAGACTCTGGTAGGTCAGCAACATAACAGGCTGTAGTCAAAGGTATCTGTGGTACTTAAAATATGCGTTCCTCTGACAGTATCTTGTTGAGACAGGAAAATCTTGGTAGCTCACATACCTGAGTGGTATTGTGGCTAGTAAAGCAAGAACTTCAGATAAGCAGAATACAAAGGTCATTTTACACAGTGGACATTTTTAAATTTCATTACTTGGAAGGGATGGGATGCTTCCCTCCATCATTAGCCAGAAAGGAGCTTCCTCACCTACCATCTTGCTAAGCTGCTCCCTTTTTCTCTTGTACCCTTCTCTACCAGAGGTTAGACTTAGAAGACCACATCTTCCAATTTTTTTTAAGTTGGTCAAGTCCCTGCATTTCTATTTTTATTAGCCAAAAAGGAACCCTGGCAGAGTTTAAAATGTACAGCTGTGGCATATTACTTCCCAGAGGCAGTTTAGAGGTAGCTCTCAAATTGAAATTTCCAGGAAGCGATTGCTTCAACAGAACGACAGAACCCCAGTGTGTGTGTGTGTGTGTGTGTGTGTGTGTGTGTGTGTGTGTGCGCACCTAAAAACTAGAAACACTGACCCTGAAGCCCAGTTCAGTAAATTCTGACACAAACACATCCGGGTTATTCATTGCCCTGCACCAGGAAGGATGCAAACACCCATGGATGTCTACCCAAGTGTACAAGACAGTGTTTGGGGAATGGAAATCGAATCTCAGAAGAGTTCATGGTGTGAGAGCTAATATATGTAGCTTTAAAAGAACCTGTTTGGGTTTAGCATTTCTGTGTCTACTGTTATAGAATATATCTGGAAAGACTTATTCACAGGCCTCACTTTGGATTAGAGAAAGTTGGGTGGAGAAGAAGGATAGTTAAATTAATTTCTGTCCTGTTTGATTGTATTAGCCATAAATATATTTATAAGATATTTAAATTTTAGTGTAAGTCTTTAAAGGAAAAAATATTTATACAGTAACACTAGTGTTGGTAGCTAATTTTTTTTAGTGTGTAGAGGTCCAGCCAGGCACTCTTGCACATGTGACTCACTCGATGATTGCAGAAACCCAGGTCAACCTGTCATGATTAAAGAGATCTGTGGGTGGACGTCCAAGTCGGTGAAAAAGTCAAATAAAAGCATTTGGTGCATTCATTGAATGCTTGCTGCCCTTTGTCAATGACTTCTCTGGATGACCTTGGAGACGAGAAAGCGTGGCTGGGCGTTTTGTGGATATAAGCGGGCAGAAGGTGGGATATTTTCCACCTCTGACCTTTGCTGGTTTTGTCAGGCATTTAAGGAGAAGAGGGGGCTGTTTGATAGATTCCAAGGGTTTCTATTTGAGGACTTCCTCTCTAGGGGAAGAATTTGGTTCTGCTTTGGAATTTTGGGTAGGTATTTCAAAACAGAGAGGTATTAGATGAGTCATTTCTCAGAAGAACTGGCCTGGGTTAGTAAGAAAAAATCTTTATATTTGCCAAGATTGCTGGTGGGTTAAGAGTGAGAGATGCTAACAAGTGATTTTTCTCTTTAGAATACTTGTTCAAGCACAGTTGCAAGAAAATAGCTTTCAGGCTAGGACTGTGAATACATATTGAAATAGTGATTCTCCATTCAATGGATATTTATTATGTACTGAGAAATCTATAATTCATATATTTTTGTGACCAGATTCAAAGTCCTCAGATGCCAAAAATCTCGCTAATCACTCCATCTTCTAACCCATAACCTCTTCTTTCAAGGGTTTTCCAGAAAACTCTATCCACATCATCTGGTCTATTCAGACTGGTTTCTTACCACTTCCACTGTAGTGCCCTTGACCTAGAGATGACCTTCTGAAACCCAGGGTTTAGATGCTTGTTCTGAGAGTCCTTAGGGCATCTGACAAAGCTGAGGGCACAGGATGCGTTGGGGCTGTTGGCAAAGTGAGTGAATGAATGGATGGATATGTGCATTTCTTGTCTGCTGTAAATTTTTACCTGCCTTTCTTTCCCCAAGCTTTCCAAATCTTAAGGCCAGAATCCATGTTCTTACAGAGTAACCTTGTTCCAAAGCACTGGGTTGCTCTGAAGTTGAGAGACCTGGCACTTCTTCTGACTGATCACTAACTTCACCTTCTCTGGACCTCATAAGGGACCTTCATTTTTTTTTGGGGGGGGTGGTTATTTTAGATGCAAGAGTTCAAGGCAGAGGACACCTATTCACACCTATTCTTTGACTTTCTAGCAGAGTTCAAGTGCATCTGAGCTTCAGTCTCCTCCTTCACAAGAGAAAGCAATGGGTGTACACATCCAATGCTGTGAAGGCTGGAGAATGGCTTGAAGTGCTTCCTAGCCCAGTGCTCACTCTGACTGTCACTCCATTCTGCTCACCCCAAAGTGTTAGCAGTCATGATAGGGTTGCTTGTGTCTGTATTTTGTGTCATCTTTGGCAGAGAAGGGAGGGCTAGCTCTGGTACCTCACAAATATGGTTGCTGAAGAGCTTGACAGGTGGAGAGGGAGTTGGATGATCATGAGTCTCCAGAGTGGGAAGGGGGGCAGGCAGTGGTAAGAAGGGCAGTGCGGAAGAGGGAAGCAGGAGAAGGTGCCCTGGAGTCTCTGTATGGATGTGTGCATTTACCTGTCCATTATCTGTTCAGGGGAGCAGGTTGCAATTTCAACTTAACAGTGTTTCAGAACTTACTTTTTTTTTTCATTGCAGGTAGGTTGGAGGGGCTCGGGGCAAGGCTGGATGTCCAGCAGAGGCAACTGTCCCTCCTGAGTGTTCAGCATCTAGTAGGTCTCAGTGGGTACCCTTGGAGGTGTTGGATCCAAGCCACGCTTCCTCTTTACTAAGGCTAATGAGTATGTTCCTTCATTGGTCAAGTATCTGTTGTAAACACTTTTTCATTTATATGAATAACTGACCTGTTTTTTTGTTTTGTTTTTAGAAAGAGTTAAAGCACTCTTCTCCCTTCCCCCAAACTGATTGCAGGCTGGCTTTTTGTCTCATTTCATTTGAGAGGGGCAGAGGGCACTAGGCTACCAAGTGATGCTCAGGAGCTCTTCCTGCGGATTCTTGCTTGGCTGATCCGCCAGTATTTCAATGCGGGATATAACCAGAAAGAGGTTTGGCTACATTCAAGGAAAGAGCCTTAACCTTTTTTTTTTCTTTTTGGGTCACATTTGGCGATGCTCAGGGGTTACTCCTGGCTCTGCACTAAGGAATCACTCCTTGCGGTGCTCAGGGCACCATATGGGATGCTGGGAATCGAACCTGGGTCAGCCACATGCAAGGCAAATGCCCTACCCGCATTGCGATCACTTCAGCTCCAAGCCTTAACCCTTTAAATATCTCTCTGGCCCCTATAAGCTGGCTTTTACCTGTGACGATTATTCCAATAGAAACTCCTTAATGGCATTGGAGAAAGCTCATTGCAAGGACTGAGAGCATTAACGAAAGCTTGTATTGAGGCTTCATTAATAAATCAGCAGTGGATTGGAAACTAGATCTTCCTTTTCCTGAAGACTTTAATGTATCTCTGTGCTCCGTTGGTCCAGGGATCAGGAAACTCCAAAAGTTTGAGGTCAGATTATAATCATACAGTATTTCCATCCTCTAGACAAATTGGTTGATTCTTATACTCCTGGACTAACTCCTCTACCTCCATGTAAACTAGCAAATATGGATCATGGGCCCATCTTTGTGAAAGAGTTTTAAAGATGAACAAACAAGAGAGATTGTGTATAATTAGAGAGAGAGTATGCTTTTGGTTGGTAATGCTACTTCATAAGAGGGAGAGTAGATGCATTAAAAATCACTTCCCTTTAGCTTTGGACATCTTAATAGAGTGGTTTCAAAGCAGCTATATATTTTCTTAATTGATAAACTATAATTTTAGTTGAGAATAAAATTAGAAAATATAATTTAGGGTGAGAAAGTCTAAAACAATTCTTGAGGGTAATTTGGTAAGTAACTTTAATCCATACAAGTGGTCATATTTTTATTGTTAATAGTATAATTAAAAAATTTCATTTGACTTTAGCCATTTCTGACCTCAGAATTTACAGGATTTGTTCTTTATTTTGTTTGTAGTGTAGCAGTGCTAAGGATTGACCCCATGGCCTTGCATATTCTGGGCCTCTGCTCCACTGCTGAGCTCCACAGGCTATATTTTTAAATTCCTAGGTTCTGAGCAAACATTTCCAACAGAAACCTATTAACCTTTCAGAAACCAAAGATTTCCATCCCAGTTGGAATGCACGGAGCATAAGTAATGTTCAGAACCAAGGAGAAGGGGAATAGGCTGTTCATTCTCTCTCCACCACCAACTTCCTTAGCTTGATTTTTCCATCCTGGGGACTAGAATCAGAGGAGAACCTACATGTTAGTGAGCGACCAGTGGAGCATCAGCAAGGGAAGCTGTCAATAAAAGCAAGTCATTTATTGGGGCTTCTCCAGTTACTTCACACCAGCGAAGTCTTTAAAAAATCTGTTTCCTGGGAATTGAGTGGAACCAGCAAAGTTTTCCTTTGGCTTGATTGACTTCGTCTGGTCTTATGGGAAGTTTTTATTGGAGCTTTGGGGCCCGTAACCATTACAGATGTTGCTTTTTACAACACAGGGGAATGCTGGGGACAAAGGGCTCTGTGGGAGGTTCTGGTTCTCTAGGACCGAGACTGTTCTCCTCAGCCCCATGTCAGGATTCTTTCTCACCTGCAGTTCTGCTCTGTACATAGTCTCACTCGGAAAGGCTGGCCCAGAACCAGTGTACAACCAGCTTCTGCAGACTTATTTGATTTTTCACATCACCCGAGGCTCAGAGAGTAAATAAATGATTTCCTTAGACCACTTACCTGAACATGGAAATAAAGCTTTCATGGACCATGTCACTTCTTAAAGCCTTTACAAGTTCTGCCAAAAAAAAAAGTATGCGCGCGCGCACACACACGTGTGTGTGTGTGTGTGTGTGTGTGTGTGTGTGAGTGTGAGTGTATGCTTATTTATTTGAGGTAACATGGCCACATCTGGTGTTTAAAGTTTATGGTTAGTGCACTCACCAAGAGCCCATGACCCTCTACCTCTCTCCCTGTGTCACCTCTTGTCCGATCTCTGTTTCCCCTCACCCTTCCCACATGTTTTTTACTCATTTTTAGAACCTGAGGCCAAGAGTTTGTCATGGTTTGCTCTGTCTTCCCTGTTTTTTTTTCTCTCTGTACTGCAGATGAGTGGGACTCTGGTATTTGTCCTTCTCCCTCTGACTTATTTTATTTGACGTGATGCCCCCAATTGCATCTGTGCTGCATTTGGTCTTTCAGGTTTTTGTTTTGTAAGTGCCACCTCTCAAGCAGTATTGGCAATAGGGCTCTGGCTGTTCCTGGATATGATTGGCAGTATAGCGCAGTGGTGGGGGGCCATTTGGTGCTGGGATTAAACTCAGGGGCTCGCACATGCTAATTACACACTTGAACCCAAGCCATGGACAGTGGATAACTCTGCAAAGTATGTGTGCATATAGAAACACATGTATAAATACACATATATGTACACCTATCGTATACTTACATATAAACAGACACACACATATATATATATGCATATATGTGTGTGTATCTAATTTAGTTTGGGAGTCACACCTGGGTGTTTAGGCTCTGTAGTGTGGTGCCTGGGAATAGCTCCTGGTGACACTCAGGGGACCATGCCGTGCCAGGATTGAGTCCACATGCAAAGCATGTGCTCTGGTCATTGTTACTTGCTCCCTAGCCCTCAAAGCATGTTGATGGAATTTGGAAACAAGATTAATTTAAAACAAAGATCACAGATTCCTAAGAGTAGTATAAAGTTCATGCTCTTGTTTAAGGAAATATACCAGTACATACAAGATGTTCTGTGCATGTACATTTTCTACAAATATTTGATGAAAAAGGAATTAGCATGGTCTAAATATAAACACACCAGAACTTAATCTTACTACAAAAATAATTCACCAGCTCTGAAGATTACAGACGTCATTATTTAGAGAATGATGTGGTCGTTGATCATGCCTATATGCAGCACATTTTATCAGGACAATTAAGGATATGTGTATTCTTCCTCTTCTGGTGGGGATGGATGGGAGTTTCAGTGCACGAATGGAGTAGAAAACCCTTAGATTGAGACAATAAAGCCCATGGAATTCATGAGGAAATGAGTGCTAGAGAACAAGAGAGCGAGGATGGAGGACTCTTAAAGTACTCTGTGATTTCCTTGGCAGTATTTGAGATCTTGTAATTATCTTATAGCTGACTTAATTTTTCCTGTATATGACCATTTTCTTTCTTTTAAATTTAATTTCATTTTTATAAAGTAGTTCACAATATTTGATTACATTTAATATTTCAACACCAATCCCACCACCATTATACCTTCCCACCACCATATTTTGGATGTTTCCATCCCGTACCCCAACCCCTGCCCCAAAGCAGAACCAAAATTATTTATTTTGTATTATTGAGTGATAGCACAGCAGGGAGGGTGTTTGCCTTGCATGCGACTGGCCAGGGTTTGATTTTTCTGCCCCTCTCGGAGAGCCCGGCAAGCAACCAAGAGTATCTTGCCCTAACGGCAAAGCATGGCAAGCTCCCTATGAAGTATTCGGTATGCCAAAAATAGTAACAAGTCTCACAATTTGTTGTGAGATGTTACTGGTGCCTGCTTGAGCAAATTATGAACAACGGAGGACAGTGCTACAGTGTGTTATGAATAAACCGCTAAAAATGCTCCAAAAAAACTTTCCTTAGTGGAGAATGTGTGAAGATTGTTGCATTTCACCCAGGGGGCATTAAGCCCTTCTATAAGAGATTACTAATATGTTGTTAAAGGTTGTGTGCATTTATATATATATATGTAAAAAATATATTTCCCTCTGAGATTGGTTGCCTTCTACTTTAAACCCCATCAAATGTGGTGCTCTACTCTTGGAATAAGAGTGGTGTGATGAGATGTCACATAGTCATGCGATATAACCATTTTCTTGATCCTTTTCTCAGGGTTAGAAAGAAAATTCTAAAGGAAGCTTAGATAGAGAAGAGAGCACCACATAAAGGGTGTTGTGAAGACCCTCCCAGGGTGGGAGAGACATGCT
>JAOXYA010197799.1:0-33551 GCA_028565675.1 Sorex palustris | reverse complement strand
GGGGGGGGGGGGGGGGGGGGGGGGGGGGGAATATGGGATGCTAGGAATCGAACCCGGGCTGGCTGCATGCAAGGCAAGCGCTCTCCCAATTGTGCTATGGCTCCAGCCCTGAAACTCCCACTTTGTTCTGATGTGTGGGATTTGGTGGTGGTCCCCAACAGTGGGCTCTGGGGCAGTTGCTGTCCCCTCATCTCTGGGCGATAGCTAGGTCTGCCTAGAACAGTCCCCTGTTCTAGGCATGTGGATTCTCTGGTTTCCCTGTGACATGGGGGTTGGCACCTGCCTGCTGGGACCCTGGGGTGAGTGTGGGAGTCTCGTCCCCACCCCAGATGTGTTCGGGGGACCTCCCTTGTCTCCTGGCACTGAGGACAAGGCTCCGGGGCAGAGGGTAGTGCTGACCAAGGAGGCAGAGGAGGTTCTCTTCAGGAACAGATGTGCTTGATGGAGGTGGGAGGGTATCTGGGAAAACACAGACAGGGGCACCGGAAGAAGATTCTGGAGAGCACGGGCAGCTGAGCAGAGCGCTGGGGGTAGGACGCCCTCTGAGTCACAAATGCCTCGGAACGTGTCCTGCTGTTGTCTGCAACTCAGCGACCATTGCCCAAGCTCTTTGCACAGCAGGTGATCACCTCCATGACCACGGAGGTGACTGCTGTGCTCTGTGTCTGCCCAGACCAAGGATGCCCTCTTCACCATCCTGCACGACCTCCGACCGCAGGACCGGTTCAGCATCATCGGCTTCTCAAATCGCGTCAAAGTGTGGAAGGATCACCTGGTCCCCGTCACTCCCGACAGTGTCCGAGATGGCAAAGTCTACATCCACCACATGACCCCCAGTGGTGGTGAGTTCTGAGGAACAGAGAATATGGGGAGATGAGGAAGGGGGATGAGGAGAATGGGGAGATGGGAGACAGAGGGATGGAGGGATGGGGGATGGAGAGATGGAGGGATGGAGGGATGGGAGTGGAGAGATGGGGCTGGAGAGATGGAGAGAGAGAGAGATAGAGGGATGGAGAAATGGACGGATGGAGATATGGAGGGTGGAGGAGGAGAGATGAGGAATGGAGGGATGGGGATGAAGAGATGGGGATGGAGGGATGAAGAGATAGAGAGATGGAGGGATGAAGAGATGGAGGGATGCATAGATGGGGGATGGAGGGATGGGGAGATGGAGGGATGCAGAGATGGGGGATGCAGAGGTGGGGGATGGAGGGATGGAGAGATTGAGGGATAAAGGGATGGAGAGAGAGATGAGGGATGGAGGATGGAGAGCCAGTGGTGGGGAATTGGGGGGGTGGGGAGGGATGGGGATGGGTTGGGGGCGGGGGAGGTGAGTGAGGTGGAGCCTGGGTGAGTTGCACGGTCAGCGCCCTCCGCCCTGTGCTGTTTCTTCTGGACACTCTCAAGGCCAGCTCCCACTAGTACCTGGGGGCTGGTACTGGGGGCTCCTCCCAGTACCCAAGTTGCTGTGAGCTCGGGCACTGCTCATTGCCTCAGGGCTCTGCACTGGAGGGTGGCAGCCAGAACGTGGCACAGGGGCTGCCCTGCTGGAGGTTCCCCAGCCCCTGTGGCATAATGGTGCTGCCCACAGGCACGGACATCCATGGCGCCCTGCAGCGGGCCATCGAGCTCCTCACCACCTATGTGGCCCACAACGCCATCGAGGACCGCAGCGTGTCCCTCGTCGTCTTCCTGACGGACGGGAAGCCCACGGTCGGCGAGACCCACACGCCCAGGATCCTGAATCACACACGGGAGGCAGCACGTGGCCGTGTCTGCATCTTCACCATTGGCATCGGCAGCGATGTGGACTTTGCACTGCTGGAGCAGCTATCCCTGCAGAACTGTGGCCTCACACGGCGCGTGCTGGAGGAGGAGGACGCAGGCGCACAGCTCATTGGGTGCGGGGCCTCCCTGCCCCAACTGTCCTCCTGGGCTGGGGGAGGGTTTATGGCTGCCAGGAGGCCCCAGCGTGGCAGGGCTGAGCGGGACCACCTCCTTGGGCCCCTGCACTCACCCACAGCCCAGCTAGCCCAGAGTCACTCCAGACCCAATGGGTGCTCAGGAGATGCCCCCCAATAAAATGAAAGAAAAGAGGGAGGAAGCCCTGTGAGGAAGTGAGCTCCCCATCCCCGGTGGCAACCAAGCCACACATCTCCGACCATGAAGATTCAGCTGAGCCCGGCATGGGGTGGGACCCTGATCCCCTTCTTCCCTTCCACCTCATGTTCAGGTTCTATGATGAGATCCGGACCCCCCTGCTCTCCGACATCCGCATCGACTACCCACCCGGCGCCGTGGAGCAGGCCACTAGAACCCTGTTCCCCAACTACTTCAATGGCTCTGAGATCGTGGTGGCTGGCAGGCTGGCCAGCAGGCAGGCGGGGCCGCTGCACGTGGAGGTCACAGCCAGCAACAGCCACAAGTTTGTCGTCCTAAAGACGGACGTGGCTGTGGAGCCCGGGCCAGAGCGCAAGGGCCGCCTGGGGGCCCCCAACCCGCTGCAGCGCCTCTGGGGCTACCTGTCAGTGCAGGAGCTGCTGCGCGCATGGTTGCACAGCCGGGACGCACAGGAGCGGGAGCGGCTGAGGCTCGCGGCCCAGGCGCTGGCCGTGGACCTCCACTTCCTCTCGCCCGTCACCACCTTGAGGCTGAAGCCTCTCAGCGCCCGGACTGAGCCGGGGGCCGGCACAGCTGCCGTAGAGGGTCCCGAGACCGTGGTGCAGGCCCTGCACGGCTCCAGCCCCCCTCGAGGTATGGATTCCAGCGAGGGAGTGCACACCGTGAGCCCCCCACTCCTCCAGTGATAGTGCCTCATGCCCACTGGGGCCTGCAGCTCCAGGGCCTGGGGGGCAGTGGAGATGCGGAGATGGTCCCTGTCCCCGCTATGCCCCAGGTCAGGACTCGGGTGTGACTCCCTGCCCTCCACGAGCCACCCCACTTCTGGCCTGGATGTGGGCGTGGGAGTTTTTGGCATTGTTAACGGGCCACCCCTGGCGGTGCTCAGGGCTTACTCCTGGCTCTGCACTCAGGACTCACCCAGGGGGACCTTACAGGGTGCCGAGGATTGAACCGAGGCCCGCTGCATGCAAGGCCAGTGCCTTCCCCACTGGGCCATGCTCTGGGTCCCCAAAGATGCTCATTTTACCAACAGAAAGGATCTCTTTGGGGCCGCTCGGTCCTTGTGCACCTTGGCTTTGCAGTTTGGTGACGTTCTCGCAGGAAGCCACACACGTGGGGCTCTAAGGGTTAAAGCCCCATTTCAGACCCGGGCATGGGCTGAAGGGTAAGCCTTAACCATCCTGTGCTCCAGAAGCTTGGGAGCTGGAGGCCCGTTCATGGAGTGGAGGGGCCATCATGATTCTACCCCACAGACCTGGAATCCGGTCCCCACTGAACAGCCCCACTTCCCCCTCCCTCAGGCCCACTCACCATTTAGGGGGGCCACACCTGGTGAGGCTCAAGGGCTGTTCCTAGCTCTGTGTTCAGGAGTCACTCCTGGTTATGCCCGGAGAACATGTGCCAGGGTTGACCCTGAGTGAAGACTGAGCCCAACCCCAGAACCGCCTCCTAACCAAGGGGGTTCCCTATGTGGTACCCAGAAGGCGGGAAACCCTACATACCTGAGAGGTCCCTATGGCCACCAGCCAGCTCCACAGAACACAAGCACCGCCCTCTGTCCACGCTGCCTGCACCCCTGTAGCCTCTGCATCAGCTTCTCTTTACTCTCTCACTTTTCCTTTCTAGAACCTGCACCCCAGAAGGCATCTGACCCCAGAATTAAGATCTCTAAAACCTCTGGTAAAGAAGGCGGTGGGTGTGGAGGGGGCTTGGAGAGGGGGGCCGGGGGGGAGGGGCTGGGTCCCTGCTTGTTGGCACCAGAGGTGGCGGGAAGATGCAGATCTGTCGGGTTCAGCCCAGGAGATGGGTGCCTCCACCCACCGCCACGGGGCCGGGCTGAGGGGAGGACACCCCTCACTGCTGCTGGTTCTGCTGCAGCGGACGGAGACCCCCACTTTGTGGTGGACTTCCCCCGCAACAAGCTCGCTGTGTGCTTCAACATCGACGGGCGGCCCGGGGACATCCTGAGGCTGGTGTCCGACCACACGCACTCCGGTAAGCACAAGGCCACAGAGTCAGTGGCTTCACTCACTCGTGGTCTCCATGTCTGTGGCTGTGCTCATTCGTAGTCTCCGTGTCTGTGGCTTTACTCACCCGTGCTCTCCATGTCTGTGGCTGCATTCACTCATGGTCTCTGTGTCCGTGGATGTACTCGTCCATGGTCTCCGTGTCTGGCTGTGCTCACTCGTGGTCTCCGTGTCTGTGGCTTTATTCACTCTTGATTTCCGTGTCCCTGGCTGCACTTGCTCATGGTCTCCGTGTCTGTGGCTGTGCTCACTCGTGGTCTCTGTGTCCATGGCTTCACTCGCTCATGGTCTCCGTGTTCGTGGCTTCACTCGCTCGTGGTCTCCGTGTCCATGGCTTCAGTCGCTCGTGGTCTTTGTGTCTATGGATTCACTCACTCGTGGCCTCCGTGTCTGTGGCTGCCCTCGTTTGTGTCCGCAGTTCATTCATTCTCCCGTGTCTGCGGCTGTGCTCACACACAGGACATGCTCTGGGGGCCTCGGACTGCAGAGGTACTGTGCCCCTCCACAGTGGAGCTGTCAGGTATAAGCTCGGCGCCTGCAGGCAGTGCTCAGGAGGAGTCACAGACTCAAACCTGTGACAAGGCCATTTAGCCACTGAGCGATCCCAAACCCATTGTCCTCCCCTGGCCCCAGGACACTGGTCAGAGTGGGGGAAAATGCACTCTGCTGTGTGTCCCCTCCTGGCCCACTCACACACTGTCACGTGTCCACCCATGTGTCCACTCATGCATCCACCTGCATTCACCCATGTATTCACTCATGCACACATTCAGCCTCTCGTGTGTCTGTTCATGCATCACCCACGTGCTCATGCACCCATGCTTGCATTATCCATGTGTTCACTCACTCACATATTCACCCACTCACACATCCACCCATGTACACCCATGTATTCACTGTGTACACGCATATGCACTCAACCACACGCTTATCCACACATTCATCCGTGCACTCAATCACAAACTCACCCACGAAGTCAGCCACACAATCACCCATGCAGTCAGCCACACAATCACCCATGCACTCATTTCTGCACTTGTGCACTCACACATTCATTCACATACACGCCCATGCATTTATTCATGCTCTCGTGCACTCATTCATACACTCACTCATGCATCCTTTCATGCATTCATACTTGCCCCCTTCCTTGCACTCACCCACACCTTGCATCCCCTGCACATTCACTCACATGTCTACTTACTCATTTGCTCCCATGGCAGCAGATGGCATGTGGCCTCCCTGGAGTTGCAGATGCAGAGATCAGGGTGAGGCAGAAGGAAATGTCCTTTGATAGTCTTGGCTGGACACAGCCCTGTCTGAGCACTGCACTCCTGCCTTCCAGGTGTGACTGTGAATGGGGAGCTGATCGGGGCGCCTGCGCCTCCCGGCGGCCACAAGAAGCAGCGCACGTACTTCCGCACGCTCACCATCCTGGCCAACAAGCCCCGGAGGTCGTACCTGGAGATCTCGCCCCATCGCGTCATCGTGGACGGCGAAGACCGGCTGGTCCTTCCCTGCAACCAGAGCACCGTGGTGAGCCGCTGGGGGCTGCAGGTGGCCGTGGCAGCCAGGGCCAATGTCACAATCACCATCCAGGGCACTGTGGCCTTCGTCATCCTCATCCACCTCTACAAGAACCCGGCACCCTTCCAGCGAGACCACCTGGGCTTCTACATTGCCAACAGCACTGGCCTCTCGGGGCACTGCCACGGGCTCCTAGGTGGGCATGCCTCCCTGCTGACCCCTCCCCACCCCCAGACGTCGGGCCTGAGTATGCACGTGCATGACCTGGGGGGGTCTGGCAGAAGAGTGAAGAAAATAGGAGGGACCACAGTGAAGAGTCCTGGCCCGACTCTGTTCATCCGCCCCATGGCTGCCTCAGGGTGATTGGGCTGTGGACATGGAAGCGTGTGGACAGAGCATCCCCCAAGCCACTAGGTGCTGTGGCGAGTGGACACCCAGCTGCCCAGCCCCAGGCCATGGGCCCCTTCCAGGCCACACATGTGCCTTTCCTGGTCCCTGATGCCCAGAGGAGTTGGGGGTGTGAGGGGACCCACCCAAGAGGTCCCTGCCTAGGGCCTGGCCTGATGTTTTCTCTGTCCTCAGGCCAGTTCCTGGGCCAGGATGCCAGCCTCACACCACAGCCTGCAGAGCCCCCCCAGCACCCTGGGGATCCTCCGCTCCCAGCAGCCAAGCTCACGGTCAGAGGACACAGCGCCCCAGTGTTCTGGAAGCAGAGGAAGATCTACAATGGGGAGGAGCAGGTTGACTGCTGGTTTGCCCGCAGCGCGGCCCAACTGCTGGACGGGGCGTACCAGGACTATCTGGCCGCGCACCCCTTTGATGTGGACACAGCCTTTGTCCCGGGCCCATCCCAGGAACACGGACATTAGTGCCTCCTCACTGGGGCAGGGGAGGCACAGAGGGCCATGGGCCGGGGTGGGCAGCCCCGTGAAGCCAGCAGTGTGACCTCGTCTGATAGAACCTCAGGCAGGGACCAGAGGTGGCCCTTCCAGGTCCCCCCACCCATCCACCCACCACTGGGCACAACCTCGGACACACCGCCAAGCCTCACCCCTCCCCAGGGAAGCAGGTGCAGGAAGGTGGAGGGGTTGGGCCCCCGTGTACCTGCTGGGCTTCTGCCTCCTGCCCCTCCTCCCCTCTCTGTCCAAGGACATGGATGGTGCTGCATGTTCCCACGTGTGGGGGCTACCCTGGGCCCTGGGACCCCCTGCCCAGCCCTGGCCTCTGCAGGGAGGTCACGTTCCTGAGTGATTTCATCTCTCCTTGGGAGCTGTTTGCCTTCCTCCTGCTGAGGGAACATGCCAATGCTCAGAATCTGGTGGAAAATACAAAATTCACATACAGACACATACGTGTGGTTCTGGTGGGCTTCAAGGACCCTGATGTCCTCCTGGTTGGTGCCAGCTGTGTGCTTTTCAAGGACAGATGGGCCCTGCCCACTCTGCTTCCCAGCCGCTCAGCACCATGGGGCCTCAGTCTGCCCAGAGTGCGCCTGGCTCAGCAAGAGGAGATGGGTGGGTGTGGGGAGGGCCCAGCTCACCCCGGCCCGTGTTCTCAGCGCTTACTTAGAACCTTCCCACGGCCAGTCCCAGCTACATCTGTGTGAGTGGGGGAGGGGCCGGGTGGCCCCAGGTCGAGGGTCAGAACTGAGATCACTTCCCAAGTCAGTGAGCGTCGCCTCCTGGGCCAGGATCCCGACTGTGGATCCCCATGTTCCCCAGGACAAGCGCCTCCTCCTCCTGCCCAGCCCCTCGCCCTCAGATTGGCTTCTTGAGTTGAGGCCACAGTCAGGACATGCACAGCAGCTAGAGGCCCTCAGCAGAGGAAGCATGGTTGGGAGCCCCCTCCCCTGCCCCTGGGAGTCCTTCCTGTCCCGGCTGCGGTGGATGGCGTCCCCAGCAGGCTTCCAGGGGTGGAAGGAAGAGAAATGGAACAGGGAAGATTGTTTATCTCTCCTGCGTCCCCTGGGAAGGGCTAGCCTGCAGCGGCCAGCCCTGCTCGTTCCCCACGCCGTCCTCGGCTGCCTCTGCCCTGGCCCAGCTGCGTGCAGCGTCTGGAGTCTTAAGCTCTGAGGGCAGCAGCTGAGCCCGGCTTATCGGCCAACATCTACTGTCCATCTGTCCATCTGTCCCAGCGGGGGGTGGGGGGGTGGGGAGGCCGTACAGGGAGCCAACTCTGAGTTCCTGCTGCCTCGGAGGCAAACTCTCCTCCCCCCCTCAAAATGTTTCCATGTTGGGGGCTGGAGCACAGCGTTGCATGTGGGGGGGCCTATGATAGGTCTGACCCCTGCCACCCCAGCACCTCCAGGAGCGACCCCTTATGTACCCAGCAGGGAGTGATCCCCCGAGCCCTGCCAGATGCAGCCTCCAAACAAAACAAAGTGAATTCCAGCATCAGTGTGGAAGTTTAACTTTAAAGGATTTTTTAGCAGCTTTATGCCCCAAAAGGAGGTGTCTTTGCTTCCGCCTTTGATCCAGAAGTATCTTTACTGCTGTAGGTCCCCCACCTCACCCCATGCAGACTTCAGGGTTTTGCCGGAGCTGGTTGGTTGAGCCCCAACACTGGCCTCCACCCCCGCCCCCAGGTCAGGCACCGGCCCTGGACTTGAGTAAAAACCCGGTAGCCCCATGGCCGCAGGTGTTGCGCTGAGCAAGCTCCTGAGCACTGAAGAGAGGGGTGGGCCTCAGATGGGCTCAGATGGGCACCAGAGGCAGCAAATGCCATCGGAATCACCCCACATCTGCAGCATGGTACCCTGAGTCTGGCTGAGGCTGAGGGCTGAGCTGCAGGAGGAGAGGGAGGGTCCTCATACTCGCCCACCCCAGCTCCCCCCGAAAATGCAAGGCCGAGAAGATCCCCCAGGGACCTTCCTGCCATGCTCCCTCCCGATGAGGAGTGGGGAGAGGCCTGTCCTGGGGCCCCCACAGAGTTCTGGGCACTGCTGTGGGAACCACTTGCTGAGGCCTGCACCAGCCTCTCAGTCATGACTAAGCCTGCGTGGACGCCCCATCCTTGCAGGTACCGGGGATGGACAGGGCAGGTGGGCAGGGAGAGGGTGCCCCTCTTGCGCCCCCCTCCCACACACACACCTACGCTGACCCAGGGGTCCAGGCTGTGTGGGCGGAGCTCCTGATGAAGAGAGGGGGACAGTCATGTCCAGCTGGGCCCCAGCTCTCGGCATACAGCACATGCCACGCCCCCTCCATACACTCGCTGCCTCCAGAACCATGAGGAGCCTGGGAATGAGGGTCCCCAAGCAACAGCATGAGCTGAGAACCTGGGTCATGCCCGTCCTCCAAGTATGCCAGGCGGCCTAAACCACTGACCTGGTAAGAGCTGGCCTTGAAAGGCACGCATCTTTCTGTACATGTATTTGGGTTTTCCATCCAAGAGGAAAATGTCGGGATTAAGCAGAGGCCTGTCAGCCCAATGGCCGCAGACAAACAGCAGGGAGTGTGCATGTGCACAGACGTGCCGGAGTCAGTCGTGAGTCGGCTCAGCAGGTCCCTGGGCCACGTGTGTCCCCAGTGTTTGTCAGTCACAAGGCTTCCTCCAAGCAACAGCTGTGCTTGTACATGCGACTCTGGGGTGGGGAGAGAAGCATGGTGTTGGCTGGAAGATGGAGAAGCAGGTCCACGTGGGCCTGTCCACGGTTCCCGCAGACCCCTTAGTACAGCCACTGTCCATGGTCTCTACACCTGCTTGAATAAAGCTGGCCCTGATGTGGGTCAGACAGGAGAAAAGGTGCCAGCCCAGTGTCTGAGGAACATGGAAAGGAGGGAGGGAAACAGCCCCTGTTCTCCTGCTAGCACCTCGCGGGCAGGGCCATGCCCAGTGTCATCGTCTGTGTACTGTAAGAGCGTCAGTGTGAGCAGAAGAGCCTCACTCAGAGCACATACATGTGGCCGAAAAGGAGGAGGGGTACGTGTGTTTGCACACACGTGTTTGCATGTGTGCACTCATGTGATGCATGCATGCGTATTTGCATGCATGTTTGTGTGTGTTCATCTGTGCACTCAAGTGGTGCATGCATGTGCACATGTGTGTGATGCATGTGTGTCTGTGCATGTGTGCAGCATGTGTGTACGTGTATACACACAATGGGGGAGATTGTGTGCTGCGTATGCATGCATGCACACGTGCACTGTGGGGCCATGATAGTGCACATGCGGCCCCCAGTGCCACATCCCCACGTTCCTTCCTCGCCAGCCACATCCCAGGAAACATCCTGCTTTGTTGGGTGGTCACTTTGTCCAGGCAGGTGCAGGGCACCTCGGTGGGCTCAGGGGGGAGCACCAGCTGGAGAGATGGGGATTGCACCCTGTCACCTGGCCAATGCTCAGAAATGGGGGCAGCAGCACATGCCCCTTGCTGGAGTGTGTCCCTCGGGCGCTTGGACACGACTAGCTTGGCCATGCTGCAGCAGAGCAGGGGAGAGGCGGGAGGTGCCCCTCTCCCAGGCCAGGGCTGGCGAGGTACTCAGAAGCCCCGGGAAAGTATGTGCCAGCCCCTCTCAGCACCACGCACCCATGGGGCTCCAGGGAACCCTGGCAACTGGCCCCTGGCCCCTGGCCTGGCCTGACCTGCTTAAGCCGGGGCCACTCCCGCCCCTGGGGGCAGGGGGGTTTTGTCCCCTCAAAGGTCCGTGTCTCACTGCTGCTTCTTTTCTGAGCCTCTCTGGCCAACTCACTCTGTGTTTACACTGCTCCCCTCCACCCCCCAAATTAAAGGAATTTTAACTGAGTTCTACACAAAATCCTAGAATCACATCTCACATCTAAGGACCTGGAAGAGGGCCCTGGGGAAGAGCTTCCTCTGCCCTTTGCTTTCTGTCTGATGAGGATCACCTGCACCCCCCACATGTGCCCCCCCATCTCCCTGATCAGGATCACACAGCTGAGGCTAGGTCCTTGGCACGTGTCAGACTCCGTCAGGACTTGAGTCCTGCCAGGTGAGATGCTGCGGCCATGGGTGCAGGAATTTCGTGGAGGGCCGTGGAGGGCTGTGGGTGCGGGAAGGCCGTAGAAGCCTGTAGAAGCCCATAGAAGGGGCACTGGGGCACTGGGGGCCACATGTGGAGGGCCATGGGTGCTGAAGCCCGAGTGGCCCAGGCCAGAGCCCAGGCCCACCCCCTCTGGGCCCTGCCTGAGGTCACCCCACCTCAGGGAGGCCAGCCCGTGTCCCATGTGCTCACACCACTCCCAGCACCAGGAGTGCAGCTCAGGCCCAGGCCGCCTCCAGGGGCCCAGGGTCCATCTGTGCATGTTCTGGTGACCTGGGACCCACTGCCAGCAAGGCCCCGAAGGTGCCCCCACCCCAGGCACCTGAAGCCCATCGCTCTTGGGGGGGGGGCAGGCCTGGAAGTGCCCCTGTCCTCATTTGTCCCTGCCCCGGCAGGAGGTCGCACAGGGCAGGGGGCCTGGCTGGTTCCAGCTCCCACTGGGCGGGTGGCCCAGGCGCCCACTGCGGGGGGGTGGGGGGGCAGGCGCCCACTGCGGGGGGCCCAGCTCGGGTTACAGATGGATATGTGTGTGGAGGGGGGGCAGCATCTGGCAGGTTCTGGAAAGCAGGAGCAGCAGGAGAATGGGGCGCTTTGTGTGTGGGGGGCAGCATGCCCCGAGGTGTCAAGCAGAGAAGGGTTGAAATTCAAGTGTCTGTTGGCGGCCCTGGGAGGCGCCTGCTCAGAGCAGCTGATGACCCTGATAAACCCCAGCCAGGAAACCCGAGCTTCCCTGGGCGGGGGAGGGGGGTGGCTGGGCTGGAGAGGACAGAGAGGACACTGGCCCCTCACCTAGCACATAGACTTGGTGGGGGGCAGCTCAGCAGGACTAGAGGGCAAGGCAGGGAGAGCTGGGTCTGGAGGCAGGGAAGACCCGAGGTCAGCTGCCTCTCTGCAGACCCCCTGCCCCACCCCAAGGCCAGGACACCTCCCTTGCCTGAGGTTCAGTCCTTGATCCCCAAGGCCCTGGAACCCCTCTGCGGGCAGAAGTAACTGGGCCCAGCAGTGTCCCGCCTAGGCGTGTCCCCGTAGGAAATGAAACAGTCATCTAAACTGCAATGCCACTCTGGGAGTGTTCCCACCCGGGCCATGGCAGGGAAGGCTCCTCTACTCAAGGGGACCTACGTGTGTCTACTCACATATCTGCTTCTGCTCATGTGGCCCACATGTGTCTGCTTACATGTCCACACGTGTCTGCACCTGCTCATATGGCCCACATGTGTCTGTGTCTGCTCACGTGCACTCACACACATCTGTGTCTGCTGCCTTGTGCCCATATCTGTCTGATCACGTGTGTGAGTCCCACATGTCTGTGTTTGCTTGTGTATGCCCACGTGCATCTGAGCCTGCTAACATGTCTCCACGTGGGTCTGCATCTGCTCGCGTGTGCCTGCAGGGCTGGGTAGAGTCAAGGTGTTCTCTCGACCCTGTGGCTTCTGCACATCTGTCCTCCAGGAGGGTGCCTTGGCTCCCATCAGGAGGCCTGGTGCCATCTGCAGTCCTAGGACTGAGCCCCTGCAGGAAACCAGCACTGATGGAAATGAGGTGGAGCCCCTAGGAGCGACCAAGGTGGTGGACGGACGTTGCTGAGAGGCTGTGGGTATAAGGGTCAAGAGTCTTATTCTGAGAAATACACAGGGGCAGGCAGTGTTCCAGAGAGGATGTCACCTCTCCAGAGGGCTGAGGGCAGGGAGGACGCATCTTGGAGAGAGGCTGCCCCTTGGACACTGTTTTAATAACTGGCCAAAGAGGGGCCCGAGAGCTGGATGATGAGATGCAAACCTCACTTGGGGTGACCCGGATGCACTCCCCAGCACCCAGCAGTCTCCAGAGCACCGCCAGGAGTGACCCCAGACTCCCAGCGCCTTCAGCTGGGGCCCAGAGAAGGGAAGCAAGATGGAGGCCGTGTCAGAGGGTTTTGCACTCCGGTGCCAGGGCCACAGTGGCTGGCGGCCGGCATGCCTGTGTGCGGGCATGTGTGAGGAGACACACGCCTATCCCCAGCTTGCAGCTGCCCCTTCTTTTTGATTTATGTTTTGCTTTTTGGGTCACACATGCGATGCTCAGGGGTTCCTCCCTGACCCCTGCACTCAGGAATCACTCCTTGTGGTGCTCGGGGGACCCTATGGGATGCTGGAATTGAACCCATGTCTGGCACATGCAAAGAAAACGCCCCCCCCCCAGTGTGCTGTCACTCCCCAGCCACTGTCCTCAGGAGGCATTTCCTGCTCCTTCCTCCCCCCCCCTTCCGTGGGTGCCATCTGTGTCCACTCCTCCAGGGGCTGCTGTGAGTGGCTGGCAGGATGGTGTGGACATGGATGTGAGAGCTGCATGTGTGTGTGTGTGTATGTGTGTGTGTGTGTGTGTGTGTATGGACGCACATCACCCTGAAGACCACTGGCCCCATGTCCAGTGGAGCTGCAAATCAGGAGAGGGAGTGGGCCAGTTTGCCCGTGTCCCGGCTGCTGAACAAGATGCCCCCTCTCACGCCCAGGCCAGGTTCTGGGGCTTTATCTGATGGAACATGATACAGATTCGGTGTTGAACAGCCGTGGTGCGAGGCTGGAGGGGGACAGACTCCCTTCAGTCTGACGTCTGTGGGCGTCTGCGGGGCCTTCCTGGAGCAGAGATGTCTCCGGGAGATGGGCATGCGGGGACTCTCTGCAGAGTGCTGGGGCCCCCGGGCAAGCTCAGGGAATCCATGGGAAAGATGGTGTCCCCCTGCGCCCCACCCCGGCTAGAGTTTCAGGTAGGAAGGCCAAGATTGGGACTGAGCAACGTGGAGGGAGAGAGAAAGAGACAGAGACAGAGAGAGAGAGAGAGACAGACAGACAGACAGACAGACAGAGACAGACACAGGGAGAGAGGGACAGAGACAGAAATATAGAGACAGAAAGAGAGAGAGAAAGAGAGGCAGAGACAGAGAGACACAGAGAAACAGAAAGACACAGATAGAGACAGAGACAGAGAGACACAGAGAGGCAGAGAGACTTAGAGACAGACAGACACAGAGACAGAGAGAGACCCAGAGAGACAGAGAGAAACAGAGAGACACAGAGAGAGGCAGAGACACAGAGAGACAGAGACACAAAGAGACAGAAAGACAGAGACAGACACAGAGACCCGGAGAGACAGAGAGACACAGGCATAGAGAGGCAGAGAGAGAGAGAGACCCAGAGAGATAGAGTCACAGAGAGACAGACACAGAGTCAGAGACAGAGACACAGAGAACCCAGAGAGAGAGACACACACAGAGGCACAGAGTCCCTGAGAGAACCAGCGAGAGGCAGAGGGCAGAGTGCAGTGTAATGAGTGCTCCCAGACTCTCCCCACTAACTTGGGGCTGCGCCCTTGCGTCCTCCCAGACCCTCGCTCCCACTTCTCTCCTGAGACCCCTGACAGGGCCGAGGCTTGGCCCTCCCCGATTCCATCCCCAGCACATAGTCACAACAGCATCAGGTCACCCGCCGCCCCAGGTGGTCCCCTTGGCACTCACTCTTGAGCCAACACAACAGCTTGGGGCCTGGGTGGTTACTGTCCATGCGAGAGTGTCCCGTGGCCGCTGTCTCATGGGAGCAAGTGAGGACCCTGCTTGTGGGACCAGGCTGGCTTCGTGCCTGCAGGCCCCTGTGGTGTGCCCGGTCCCGGCTGCATCTCTGGGCTTTTGGCTCATTCTCAGGTGCAGGAACGTGGCACCCTCCAGCATCTCCTGCCCTGAGCGTTGATCAGAAACATACTTGCCAGCACTTTGCTGCTGTGAAGGGCAGCCCTGAGGGACACCACGGGACTCTCATGCTGCCCTGGACGTCCGTCCTGATTCCAATCCCCTTCCTGGCTCCCGTGAAATGGAGTCTGGCAGGGTCTCTCCCCCTGCACCTCCAACGGGCCTTGAAAAGCCACTGATGTGACCAGAGGCCCGGAACAGGACCTCTGCCCATCCGTGAGCCAGCGGGCACTCCTGGGGGTCAGCTTTGGTCCGTCCTTAGATATCATTGTACATGTCTGGGAAGAATGAGAATGCCTAAAGCCTCCGTTTCTTCAGAATTGGGTCAAGCTCTTGCTAAAGGCCACTGGCTGCAAGGGCAGACCCCGAGCTAGGGCTTGAGCCACTGCTCCGTCCCACCCCAAGGACCCCAAGGAGGACCCCTGGCACCACAGCCCTGGCCTTGAACCAGCAGCCCTTGACAGGCACAGAGTATCAGCCAGGAGTGCCCCAAACAGAACCCAGACTGGGCCCAATGCCTGCCCACCTCTGCCCTGCTCACACAAGTGGGAAGGCTTGGGGTGGGCTGCAGGGGCCCAAGTGCGCCCAGAAGGGACAGGGCTCCAGTAGGGGGCTCAGTCACAGGACCAGCCCCTGCCCACTCTGGGGTCCCCCACGCTGAACCTAATGGGGTGTGAGCCTCCATGCACGCCCCGTTTATGCCCCTCAGTTCACACACAGGCCCCACCCTTCCTGCTCCTCTGCAGGGAGGACACAAGCGTGGACCCCCAGCGGCCATTGTCTGACATCCACCCCCTCCCCTGCTTCTGCTGCCTCCTGCATCTTCCCAGCCGCACCAAGCCCCCACGCTTGGCCCTGAGGCTCATCTCCATGCAGGCTGATGTGGCCAGCTCAGGAGGATGTTATGGCAACACAGCGTCGCCATGGCTACCGCTGGCTGGCCGCATCCACCCTGGGTCAGATAGGCGCGGCTGGGGTTCAGTGGATGGGGAGAGCCACTTAGCCTCCCCAGAGCTTCCCTGTAGCACGCGGAACAGCGACCACGTCTGAAATGAAAGCCAGAGGAGTGTGTGCCATGCACGAGGGGACACCCACCCCTGGACATGGGCTGCCAGACTTCAAGAACAGTGCTCACAGCTCTACCTCTGACCCAAGCACAGCAGGACTTTGGCCTACCTCAGTGACCGTCGAGCTGCAAGTTACCTACAGAGCAACCTTGAACCTGCATGGCTCGACATTAGGCATGACATCTGACCTTCACAGAGTATGACCTTCGACCTGCTCACAGCCTTGGACAAGAAGCTTCCTAGGTCTGGACCTAGAGGGGTCGAGTCCTGGCTTCGTGCCCCTACACGGGCCGGACTGGAGCTGGGAGTGGCCTGGTCCCAGGAGCTGGCTGTGGGGACACCAGATGTTTCCAGAAGGCCTGGGTGCAGAGCAGAGCGGGACCCTCGTGAGACAAGTAGGGTGGGACCCTCCATGGGGCAAGCAGGGTGGGACCCTCGTGGGATGAGCAGGGCGGGACCCTGTGAGACAGCAGAGAGGGACCCTATGGAACGGAGCAGGGCGGGACCCTCGTGGGAGAGAGCAGCGTGTCTGGGTAGTGGCCGGCCCTGCATGGAAGCAGAGTTGAGCTGGTCTGGAGTGACCCCGGCATGGGGTTCTGCCAGGCCCTACTGCTCCCACTGCCCCACCCCGTCTGCTGGCAGGAGCTTGAGGCCATCCTGGGCTGTGCTGGGCCCATGTGTTTGGCGGTTCCTGGGCCGACCCTCAGGGGGATCTTCCTGCCAGCTGTCCCCGCAGGCGGGCAGCAGGCGGGCGAGCGGCGCCACCTAGTGTCCACATGTCACCGGCCTGTCCTCTTGGTAAGTAAGCTGGTGGAAGGATGCCGGCGGTCAGTATGGGACAGGCTGTTCCTACCGCCTCCTGCATCTCTCCCTTCCAGCCCTCTGTGGGTGCCTGCTCCCCACACAGGAGGGGCTCCCTGTGGGAGGGGCCCCGTCTTGAGAGCCCTTAAGGATTCTCAAGTTGCTTCTGCCTGTCGTGGTGTCCAGGGTCCCTTCCTGTCATCCTGGTGTAACGCTGGGCTGCGGGGACATTGCAGGGGACCCGACACGTGCCATGCTTGCAGATCTACCCATACACCATGGCCCCATGATCAAAGGCCAGTGAGGACCCATGTCGCCTGGCATCTGCCCGGTCGGGGGTGGGGGGTTGGCTCCTGGCCCCCTCCACGTCAACAGCTGTTTGTTTGCTCGCTTGGTAAAGAGAGAAGAAAAGACACAGAAGCATCTTCTCAAGATAGGCCATCTGCAAAGGGCTGACGACCTTGCACAACTTCACAAAATAATACTTGTCGTGGTTGCTGTTGGGCCACACCGAGCGGTGCTTACTCTTACTCCTGGCTGTGTGCTTGGGGATCACTCCTGGTGGGCTTAGGAGATGGTGTGGGGTGTCCATGATCAAACTCGGGTCGGCCATCTGTAAGGCAAACACCTTCCTCACTATATTATTGCTCGGTCCAACAAAAGGATTTTCTTAAGACCCATGAACTAGCTCGGTGATTTTGTACCAAATAGACCCGAAAGAATGTACAGGGCAGGAGCAAGGTACCGGCAACCTGATACGGCGGGGGCGGGGGGTGGGGGGAGAGGGGACCTCCAAATAGACAGCTAAGAAATTAGGATTGTTTTAAACCTGGGCTCTCAGTGATTCCAGGGAAGGTCTCAGTTTAAGGCAAGCCATTTAGCTACATCCAGGTGGGAAGAAGAATCCCACAAATGAATTGTACATGAGAGGCATCACGCGGCACATGTGAACTAGAGCCCCTTTGCTGAGGGTGGAAACATTTATATTTCTTCTCAAGTGAAAACAAAGTCGCAGGGAGACGTATAATGGCCTTTCTTTGTGGGGGTGAGGGGTATTTGGGGGCATTCCTGACAGTACTTGGGGCTACTCCCAGCCTGGGTTCAGGGGCATTATGGTGCTGGGGATCAAATCCAAGTCCCCTGCATGAGTTGCCTGTGTTCAGTCCGGGAGCCATCTCACCAGCCACACAGGAAGTCTTCTTAACTCTCTCCAGAGGATTCCATCCCTCGGGGCCCTCTGGAGGAATGGCACTGTCAGCTCTATCAGGGGGCTCATGGACCTTGGCTAAGGAATATTAATGAAGTGGAATATCCATCAGGAAGTCACCAAGACATCCCCACTGTCCTGTCTCTGAGTCTCACCAGGCGCACAGGCCAAGAAAGAGAAAAACCAAGTTCATTCCATGGAGTTACTCTAGACACTGGGTGGATCAGATAAGTAGGTTTTTGGAGGCAGAGGTGGCCTTGCTGCCTGGAAGTGACAGAAAGCTGCCACAGGACAATGCCTTCAGCTTCCTGTTTCAGAAACCGCAGGTGAAAGCTGGGGACCCCCGCGAGAAAGGGGAGACCAGGAAAGGCCCTCCCCAGCTCTTCCCTTCCAGGCCACCCACCAGGGACACCCTGACAGGCAGTTTGTGATAAGGCTTCCAACAGCCATGGTCAGGGGACCCCGCCTGTATGTATTCCTCCTCTTGCAAATTGCAATTGAAGAAAATAAGCGTTTTGTTCCACCATACATGCAAGCTGTAGATTGTATTTTTAAATGTCTGCCCTCTGTCTCGGGAGAGCCTGGCAAGCTACCCGTGACGTATTCGACATGCCAAACACAGTAACAACGAAGTCTCCAATGGAGACGTTACTGGGCCCGCTCGAGCAAATCGACGATCAATGGGAGGGCTCGAGCTCTCTGTCTGGTGGGAAATAAAACAAAAAATCAGAACTCTGGGGTGTGGACACCTCAAAGTCCTGTCCATCTAATTCTATTCAGTTTTGTACAATGTCCACTCAAGGGCACATAGTTGCTTCATGTCACTGATGGCCACGCAAACATAGGGAAGCCCCCTCTTCCTGGCTTCCCAGTCAGACCTGGCTGGGTTATATCAGAGCAAGCCAAGGACACAACTTCCAGTCACCCAGTCCATCAAGCAGCGTGCTCGGCCTGATCAGCACCAACCAATCAGTATGTGGCCTTCAACTGATCAGAAATGGACTCTGGCCAAGCAATGGGCACCAGCCATTGATCTGGAGGCCTCCAAGTCTCTAACCAGTCAGGGAACAAATTCAGATGTGTGGGTCATCTGTGTGTGTGTTTGTGTGTGTGTGTGTGTGTGGTGCAGGGAGCAGCAGGGGTGTACACCCAGAAACTGTCCAGAGGAGCCTAGATAATGACCTTGGTTGTGGTGGGAGGATAATTCACAGGGAAATACTGCTGGTCCTGGTGCTTCCCATGAAGTCTCTTTGGTTTGAATTCTTTTATAGGCTTTTTTGGATCCCACAAAGCTTTTCTTTGAGGGTTCCAATCCATTGAGAGCAGCACTTAATGAAATTAAACGGGGAGGGGTTAAGGGGGGAAGAAAGCGAGAGATGAGTTGCACCCCAGTGTGATCATTAGAGCCCTGGGTTTCCTCTTCTGGGGCTGCACTAGGCAGCACTGGCCGCCGTCCCTGAATCCCTGCGCTTTGCAAGCCCCATGCTCTCTAGGCACTGCAGGGTGAGCCCAGAGCCCTCCGTGCCCTGTTGTATCGATTGGCTGCATTGCTGCCACAGCCACGTCTCTACTCCTCAGGGCAGCTGCAGCCCCAGGTGGGACCCTTGGGTTGATGGCGAAGGAAATTACTGAGATAGAAATTAAGCTCAGCTGTAATTTGCTGGAGAACCACTTAAAAATTACCAGCCCCAGTCAATCTCCTTTGTCCTGCCTGGCTTTGTGCAGAGAAATGGATTCAGTGCAGAGATACCATCTCTGCTCCCCAGGAGATACAGATATTGACTAAGACCGAAAAAGCAAATAGGATCAGATAACCCGCTAAAATAAAGCAGGGAAAGTCATTATACTTTTACTATATTGATCCAGCTCCTGGCCTCATGGGTGGGGGTGGGGGAAGCTGCTTACTTTGTTCAAATCTCTAAGGCTTCAGTGACACGACACGACACGCTGTGAGAAGGTGGTGCGTTTGTCTGCGTAACAAACAAGCGATGGGCTGTGATTAACACCAGACCAACACGGCCCAGAAGGGAAGCAGCCACCAGGGGGTTGTCTTGGTCCATTTGGAAAAATGATTGGACCTGCTTTCTGAAGAGACAAAAATACACCAGGTTGGCTCTTGAACAAAACAAAACAAAACAAAAAAATCTGAATCTATCACTGCAAATGCATTGTATAATAGTGGTGCCCTTTAAATAGATCTTGAGAAGGGTTCCTGCTGGGCCTGTGTACTATCCTGTCCATACAAATCTCTTAAATATTTGTGAAGAAGTGACTGGTTCCCAGCAGAGCTTCTTTAAATGTGTACAATGTTTGACTTTGAAAATTGCATCACTTTTAAACTGTTACTATGGAAAAGGAAATTGTTACTGTAAGAATATTTCTTAGAGTACAGATGCGTTTTACATATAGGTTCAGCAATACACATGCATATTACAGTGGACATGCACACAGAGACACGTGTATATACATGCATGTATGTACATGGACACAACATATGTGTGCTCATGCATATACAAGAGAATTTATTACACATATAGATATATGTCAAGACATCTACACCCATATTTATATACCCATATGCATTTGGGCTTACATTACATATGTGCACACATGTGTAGCACGCATGTATGCACATATATGCACAGACAATTAGACATATATATGTGCATATGCACACAGCATATGTTGTCTATGACATTTTACTTGACAGCCTCCCAGACATGTGCAGTGAGCTGCCTTGGCCACTTAAGATCTTGCGTTCCATTGCCTTAAGTCTCCTTCCCTCCCTGGTTTCTGCCTGGGTTATGTCCATAGAGTGTTTCTCAGACCAGGAACTGCTTCTTTTCCCCAAGAACTTTCCTGGTAGATGAACTAAATTGCAGCTAAATTTATTAAATTCTGTGCCAAATACCATACTCTGAGAGCTTGTGACACACAAAGGGAAAAAATTACCAGTATTCGTTCCTGCCCCATAGAAGTAGAGGGGAGTGGGGAGCACTGCCCCATAGGAGCAAAGGGGAGTGGGAGCACTGATCCTATATGAGCAGAGGGGAGTGGGGAGCACCACCCCATAGGAGCAGAGGAGAGTGGGAGCACTTCCCCTTATAGGAGCAGAGGGGGATGGGAGCTGCCCGTCCCAGCCCAGTCTGAGAGCAGGAGAGGTAGGTGTGGCCCTGGAGTGGGCACAGCTCCCTGCTGAGGTGGCAGTGGGGGGTACAAGAGTCCCTATAGTAGTAAGAGGGTGAGTGGGCCATCTGGGGTCAGCTGGGGGAGCACTGAGGCCCTGAGTTCCACCAGGAACTGATCCCTGAGCACAGAGTAAGCCCTGAGCGTTACTGGGGAAAAGCAGAGGAGGGAGAGGAGGATACAGGGCCCGGAGCAGTGGCTGCAAAGGGTTCCTGGCGCTCAGGGTGTCTCAGCCCCTGCCCCCTGCACCCCTCAGCGGAGATGCTCCTGTGAGCCCAGTAGGAAGGTACACTCAGGAGGTATGGGTCAAAGGAGGAAGCAAGTTTGCGTGCCACTGAGACAGCCAGGCAGGCTTATTTTTACGTGAAAAAGGCAATCTGGGCTTCCTACCTGGTGCTGCAGGCGTGGGCGCCTTCGCTGCTTCCAGACTAGACCCGAGTTCTGATTTTATCAGTGTCCACGTTGAGGACTTTGCTTCCCAGCAACCTCAGGGCACCAGACCACAGAAGCACATCCCAGGTTATTTCAGAGACTGTTGGGGATTCTCTCCTGATCCCAAGGCAAAATGCATCTAATCATTTTCAAGGAAGTTCAAGTATTGAAGAGACATTGGAAAACTCAGCAAATTCTCAAACGCTTAATCACAGATCACTTTTCTTTTAATAGCAGGTGAGGGTATATGAACTTGGCAGCACCCCTGCATCTGCATTGTTGTAGCTCTTCATCCGCACCTACATCAGTCTGCATCTGAGTTGGCACTTACAGCTGCATCAGTGGCAGCTATAGGTGGTGTCTGTCTGCATTCACACCGTCTGTGTCAGCTCTAGCTCTATTGTCCATGTCTGCACTGCATTTATATCTACATTGTGTCACCTGTATCTGCAATGATGCCGTATCATTTGTATCTGTGCTGATGATGCTGTATCACTTGTATCTGCAATGATGCTGTATCATTTGTATCTGCATCTGTGTCACTTGGATCTCGGCCCTGTTTCCATCTCTGCCCTCTATCTGTCCAGTATCTGTCTCAATAGCTATAGGCATGTTGATTAGCTATGGGCTCATCTGAACGCAGGACCAGGGGAACCCAGCTCTGCTGTCCACGGGCTGGAGGCCCTTGCACACCCGTGTCCTTCCAGGAGGACTCAGAGTCAGAGCAAGGATGACCCCCCACCTCTGCTCCTTCCCCCTCCACCCCCCCACCCCATATTCTCTCCAGGGCCTCAGGGGTGTGGCTGAGCCCACCCACAGGCCGGGGACTCTCCTTAGCTCCACACACTGGTCAAATACCAGTTTCACCCCAAACCCCTCCCACCCCCAGGCACACCAGAAACAGCCTTGCCTCCAGTCCCAGGTCCTGAGAAGGTGCCTTCTAGCAAGTTCCCAGAGCTGCGGGGCTCTGTCTTGAGACCTCCCCTTTAGACACGTTCCTCTGAACCCCTCGGGGAGGGCATGTGTGACTCTCAGGGCTTGGGGTCGACAGCCCCCAAGGGCCCCAGACACATGTTTATCATCTTGCATGAAAGTGGCAGAAGAAGCAGCCGGGATGGAGTGACGCATCCTCTCGCCCTTTCCCAGCTGGGAGTCGATTTCCTGCCAGAGACATCTTCATCCCTAGGACCCGGCGCTGCAGACTGTGTGAAGCAGCACCAGGGGGCACCCCACCCCCTCCTTTGGCTCGCAGGTTCCTGGTCACAGCAGGAAGATGCAACACCGGGGCCCCTTCCACCTTTTTCTGAGAGTCCGGGCACGTTTCCCCAAGCATGAATGAAATTGTTGGCTTTTCCCTCCTGCTGGCCAGCCCTCTATCATCCAGGGTTGTCTTGGTTAAGAATCTACAAGGGGAGAAAAGGTTTGTCTCTTCCACTGTCTCACATTGGGGAAGGGTCCACGCGTAGCCCGGTTCGTCAGCAGCAGCACGGAGGGAGAACATCTCCCAGCCCACCACACTCCGATGAAGGCAGCCAGCTTCTCGGAACACAGTCGGCAGATGAAAGGATGGAAATGACACTCATTTATGTCTGCTCAGAAACTTGCAAAACTCAGCAATTTTTTCAAGCAATGAATGAGTGTTAATATGCTATTAAAAAAGAAAAACAAGGGCAAAGAGGGCCTGAGAGGGAGGTTGGTGTATGCAGGAAGCCCAGGTTCCAGCCCTGGCACACCGCCTGGGTCCCTGGGCCCCACTCTAGTGACCCCACCCAGATCAAGACAAACTGGGAGAGCCAGCACGCACAGGTGCAGAGACAAGCAAGGCACTGAGGGCAGCAGGTGCCGGCAGGGGAGACGAGTGTGGGGCTGGGCCCAGCGAGGCTGCGAGGATTCTTGGCAGTTCCTGAGGTTGGCGACTCTGCAGGAGGGAGCCTTACAATCACTCATCAGAGCCTCACGTAGATGTGCTAGATTTTATAACAGAGAGAGCATGATTTAAACAGCCCTTTAAATGGTTTGTACTAATTACGATTATTGTACTTTTTTGGCTGTGCCCGTGTGAGCTGGCATGAGCTGGCTCTGGGGACAAGGGGAGAAGAGGGTCCAGCAAGGTGCAGTGCTTATTCTTATGGGTGCAGAGACATGCCAGAAGTAAGGGGGTGGGGCAGGAGGTCGAGCAGGAAGGGGAGGTGGTACCCCCAGGACCACGCCAGGGGGGCATTCTGTGTGGCAGAGGAGAGACACCTTCTGGCAGTGTGAGTTCAAACGCCCACACGCTCTCACACAGGGAATCTCTTAAAACACAAAAACTCCACCATGGTAAGTTCCCGGGAGATCCCACAGGATGAACCTCAAGCCCTCGGGTTTGCATCAGCACTGGGCAGGACAGCAAAGGTGGCGGAGGGACACAGATACGGCACCGCTAGGGCCAGGCCTCCGACTTTCGTAGAACCCGGGACAATCCCTGCAGGTGAGTCCACAGGGCACCCCCTTCCCAACCAGCTTCCTGCCCACCTACGAACACTCCCCACGGCCAGCCACCGAGACGCTGACCATGGAGGGAGAGTTTTCTAGCAGACCTAGAGTGGTTGCTTAGCAACTAACAGAATAACTGTATTAGTTTAGTGGATTCCAAACAAAAAGGTAATCATCTCTTATCCCCAGACGAGAGCTGGTGTTACTCCAGAAAAGCGGGGGTGGATAAGGCAGTGAGGGGGCCTCTCAACCAGACGCGCAGCTCAGGCTTCCGAAAGACCCTTTGCCAGAGCCACCGAGTGTCCAGCGACTGGGATTCCAAGGCGTCATCTCCAGCTCAGGCTTCACATGCACAGTGGGCAGCAGAGGCCGGGGCTGTGGCTGCGGTTCGCAGGGCCGCACTGGGGCCCTTTGCTCCCCCCGGAGCTCCAAGAGCTGCATTTGCTGCTCCTCCCAGATCCTGTCTCTGCTCTCCGTGCAGGGGTGGTTGCACAGCAGGGCCAGGTGTGGCCCCTAAACAAACACAAAGGGAAATTGCTGGCAGGGGTGTTCCTGGACTCTTCCTGTCCCCCTCAGTTTTGCCCACCTGACCCTATTTCCTTCTCTGTTCCTCCTCCTTCCCGACACCGTGGCACCAGGACTGACAGCTGAGCCGAGTCCTGTGTGTAATGAGTAGCCTCGTCCAGGCTCCCGATAATCCTGAGGGACTGACAGCCTCCCGCCTCAGCCTCCCTCACAGCAACCCCAGCCAGACCCCGCTTGGTTATCCCTAGGAACAGACACGACACTGTGCCCTGTGTTTTTCACAGCTTTGTCATTTTGAGGGAACAAGCCACATCACCAAGTACCAGGCCACCTTCGCCTTTCCTGGGGAGGTGGGTCTGCGCGTCCCGACAGCGGCTTCGCTTCCCTGCCACCTTCAAACTGCCTAGGCCCAGCGCGGTTTCTTGGCAGCCCGGGAGGATGGAGGCACCATCCACGTGTGAGAGTGCTGGACGCGGGCTCTGTCCACGGGCTTGCCAAGCAGAGCCCGTCCTGCCTGTCATGCCCCGCTCCACGGCCTCACCGGGTGCTGCCCTGCCACAAAGCCTGGGTGGCACTCTATATCTGTGTCCACAGACAGGTGCCCAGCTGGGAGCTCTTGCAGTGCTTGTGCCCGATTGGGAGCACCTGTAGTGCCTGTGCCTGGCTGGGAGGCTCTGCTTGTTCCATGCCAGGCTGGGAGCCCCAGCTTGCCCGTGCACGATGGGAGTCCCTACAGTGCCCATGCCTGGCTGGGAGCCCCTGCTAGCCCCGTGTCAGGCTGGGAGCCTCTGCTTGCCCGTGCCCATCTGGGAGTCCCTGCAGTGCCCATGCCCAGCTGTGTGTGGTTTTCCACCTGGGAGATCGGCAGCAGAGGCCAGCTGTGACGGGCACACCGGGCTGTCTTGGGCACACCGCAGGTGACATGCACATCCGGTTCCTGGGATTATGGCTTCATTCGCAGCCAATTGTGAACTGGATGTCCCTGGGGGCTCAGAGGCAGACACACCTGAAATCTCTGCCCGTGTCAACATTCGTCTGGGGCTACATTTGGGCAGGGGGTCTTCCCCCCAAGAGCTGCTGGGGACCATGAGGGCTGCATTGGCAGTGCTCAGGAATTGTGGGGAGTCCTGGGGGCCGTGTGGGCGTGTGCTCCAACCTGAGCCGTTTCCCCAGCTCCTGTGTGCCAAGAATCACAGGCCAAGAATCCCGACTGGGTAAGTCGGGTTTTTGGGGGGCACCTCCCGGCAGGGCTTGGGGCCACTCCTGGAGACATTGGACCAGCGGGTCAGCCCTGCATGTCTGTGTTTGCACCTGGTGTGCTGGTGCCACCCAGACCATCCTGGGTTCAGACCGTGGTACTCTCACTGGCCTCTGCCTTGGCTTTCCTGAGGGACAGGCCAGGTTGAGCAAACAGGATGCCCTGGGCCAAGTGCTGGGTCTCAGATTTGGTGCCCACCCCCAGTTCCTCCCTCCCCTTTCTGAGTTGTGCTTTCTTTCCCTTTTTCTGAGTTTCACTTTCTCTTGTCCGGTGGCTGTGTGTGGTGGGTCTGTGACAAGTGCTGATGGCGTGGAGCCCAACACAGACTGGGCCACAGGTGGCAACCATGCTGGCCGCGGGTCAAGTAGCGATGTGCATAAGATTCTGGGACACTCAGCTGCATGCCCCCTTCTTTCCCGTAGCCGTCTATCTCAAGTCTTGTGTGTAGCCCCTCCTGTCAGGGAGGGGGTCCTGTGCCCCCAGTGCTCAGAGTCTACTCCGGTCACATGTGTGCTGGGACCAGACACTTAGACACTTAGCTGAAGGGTATTGGTCCGATGAGCTCACTGAAGCCATCATTCAGAACTCCCAAACAGCGAGAACCAGAATCAAGCTCACGTTCTTCTCAGTCCTGGATCAGTTTCTCCCGTGACCAGGAAGCCACTCCTGATCTTGTTCCTGATTTCCAGGAAAGCCTATCTGATTCTGCCCATTTCCTGCAGACCCCCTCGCTTGCATACTGCCCACGCTCTGCATGGTGCAGGACCCAATGTTTAGAAGAACTTTGGAGCTTTTTGTGCATGGGGTTTGTTTAGCTTAAAGCCAGACAGGGAGAAAGAATGTGGCAGCAGGTTAGACAGCTCAGGTGGAACAGTCCAAAGGGAGTCTGACTGGGCAGAGACAAACAGGGTAGGGGGTAGTGACCAGGGGGGTCAGCTCTGCAAGAGAATCCACCTAGAAACCACTATGCCATGTGTCCCGGGAGGGCACACAGATGAGCCAGGAGCCCAAAGTCTGCCTCTGCTGGAGGAAACGGGCAGTGGCAGAGAGAATCTTTGGGCAGAGAAGCTGCAGCTGAAAGCCGTTAAGTGTTGATGGCTCTAGTCAGGGGCCCTCCTCCTTAGGGGATGGGTGGGTTCCAAGCTCGGAGAGTTAGAGACAGTGTGGGGTGCAGGGGTGGGAAGAGATGGATCATTCTTATTTCTCTCCTTTAGATTTCCTTCTGTATTTGGGTGTTTCACGATATTCACATATAATATACGTCACTTGTTTCTGTGGTAGCATTAAGAGGACTGCTGTAGTAGTGGGCAGTGCTGAGGGACTGTGCGGGGTTGGCCCAGGCAGGTGCCATGCTGGGCTTGGGCTGGCATGTTGTCGGACAGTGCGTCATGCTCCTGGCTGGACTCGTGGGGGCTTGTTGATGAGGTTGTTGTTGTTGGGCTGTCAGGAAGTTGGGTTTGGTGGGCTGGATTTGCTGGGCTGTATTGGGTATGTTGCTGGATCTGTTGGGCTGTGCCAGGTATTTTGTTGGGCTGTGTTGTGTATGTTGTGGATTCTCTGGGTTGTGTCAGGTGTATTGTTGGATCTGTTGGGCTGTATTGGGTATTTTGTCAGGCTATTTGTGTATGTTGCAGATCTGTCAGGCTGTGTTGTTTATATTGTTGGATCTGTTGGCCTATGTCAGGTACGTTGTTGGGTTTATTGGGCTGTGATGGGTGTATCGTGCTTGATGCTCTTGTGTTGTTTGACTTTGTTGGACTTGTGTGGGACTTTTGAGTACACAGTTGGTCTCATTGTTGGTTTTTTTGTGCTTGCTGTCGAACTTCGTGACCATGGTTGGCATTCCTTGGGTCCTTCCCAGCTCCTCAGCACCCTCCGTCCCACCACACTTCAGCAGGAAGGGAGGGGAGCCCAGAGCCACAGTCTGCCCAGTGCCCTGGATCTGCTGAAGGGGGAGTCCAGGTGCCTGGAAATCCCTCTCTACCTGCTGCCTGCCCTTGAGTGCATCACGAAGCCTTGCTCGTCCCTGATTTCCTCTGCTGTAAATCTGCAGACAAGAAGGACCTCTCAGAGTGCTAGAGTTCAACAAAGGAAGGTTTAAGAAAACCCCTAGCATTCATAAACAGTGGAAGATTCTGTTAACACGTGTTTTCCTCCTTTCAAAATACGATGTGGCAGGGGAAACAAGCGTTTCCTCATCTCAGATGGAAACAGAGCCCAACAATTCCCATGCCCCAGAGGATGCAGGAATCACACAATGCCGAGGAGGGGCAAGCTGGCTCCGGATTTCCTAATAATGTGCTTTATGCCTAACTCAGCAAGGGAGTCTTGGAGAGTGAATCCATTTCTAATTTGACAGTCCCACGAAAGGAGTCCATGGGAAATAGGTTAATAGATTTTCTCGCGTGTAACTAAAATGTGAAGGCAAGACCATTAGGAAACCAAATAAAGACTAAAACATAGGTTCAGATCAGCAACTTTCTGTATTCTAAATATTAAAAACCAGGGGCTGGAGCAATAGCACAGCGGGTAGGGCGTTTGCTTTGCACGTGACTGACCTGGGTTCGATTCCCAGCATCTCATATAGTCCCCTGAGCACCGCCAGGAGTAATACTTCAGTGAAGAGCCAGGAGTAACCCCTCTGCATCGCCAGGTGTGACCCAAAAAGAAATAAAAAATAAAAAATAAATCGTAGCAGCCAAATGATTTTCTTTTTTCTCTTTAAAAACATTTTTTTATTAAGACAACATGATTTATATTGCTCCTAATAGAGTTATTTCAGACATACACTGTTCCAACACCAGTCCCACCACCAGTGGGCCCCTCCCTCAACCAAGGCCCCTAGGTCCCCTCCATCTGCCAGCCTAGACCTTTGACAGCCATATAATAAACTTACTTTATATTACTTGCTCCAACAAAAACGTAAAGTAATTGCAAGTGGAATTATCAGAAAATAAATCAATAAAAATAAATTCTTCTTAGACATTTTCCACCTTCTGCTGTTTCCAGGCTGTTTCCTCAGATTAGAGCTCCTGGATACTTTGCTTAGCTGCTGTTATTCCACTATTCAGAGCTCCTACTAAGTTTTTACACCACTATGTGCTTCATTTCTCTCATTTCTTGTAGTATTTTATTTTTTCATTTCAACTCATCCTCTCTTGTGCTTTGTTGACTTCCTCTGCCATCATTTCTTTGCGCTTAAGGAATATTCTCATCAGGGTGTCACTAAGACATTTGATGAAGATTTACTGTTTTTTTTATGTCTTTGGCAATATTGTTTTCGCTTATTAAGCTTGGTGGGCTTTTGAGCATTGATCTTATTGATTTTCTCATGTTCTTGCTATTCTGGGGGGTGAATCTTTGTGGTCAGACCCCGGGAAGATGCTGAGGGATTAGACTGGGGTTGTTCTTTCTTCCCTGCCTGTCGGGGGTGCCAGAGCAGTGAGCAGGGGGCCAGGATCTGTGGTGTGGGCCCGTTTACCTGGAACAGCCCCAAGGGAGAGGCTCTGCCCCCACTCTGAGGCAGGCCGGGGATGTCAGCCAGAGGAGCCCCCCGGGAGCAGCCAGCAGAAGGTCCCTAAGGAGTCTCTTAATTGCAGGTTTCATTAGAAAGCTCTTGGAGTTATAAAACACTTGGTTGGTGTTTTCCTACAGCCTGACTGAGCTGAGGCACTGGAGCCTTTTTGCTGCTGTGAGCCTGTGTGTGCTCCTGTGTCTGTCTGCTCCTGCAACAAGGAAAGCGTTTGTTCTCGGGAGCACGAATATCTCCCGCCTCCATGCCTGCCCGTCCACAGCCTACTGGCCCCTCAGTTCCCTTTGTTTATGTTAATGTAATAAACAGTCCCCAGGGAGTTCTAGCTAAACAGGGTATTAAATAGTCAGCAACATAATCAATTATTTTACTAGCAGGAATGGCTTGTTTACTTAACCTCTTTTTAAAAACAGTCATTTCAAGAAAGGCATCTCATGCCTTACTTATTTTGACAGCACCAAGAAGCTGCATTGTTAATCAGAAGCGTGTTAAATCAAACAGAATGCATAACGACAACAGCCAAGGTTTGCCAACAGGATCAACTTTTACAGCATCAAGCTGTAAAAACATTTTATAGGTGAAACCCCATATAGCATCTCTGTGTAAACCCATACCATATGATGAGGCTCCATCGAGATAAATGCAGAGACAGAATCCGGCATTAAATACATCATTGCACTTTTAATATACCATGTTTATGGTCAAAGAACCCTTGGAAATGAAACATTAATGGTGGGAGAGAATATTAAGAATTAATGAGTATAAAAAAGACAAAGAGTCATGGATTCTAAATCACTTCGTATATTGGTTGATTTATTTTGACAGGTGCAACTTAGTTGGAACGGTTTCAAATAACACGTTCCTGGAACCAAACAGCCCTGCTATGTGTGCCTGTGTGCTTGGTAATAAGCACTTGGTGACACGCATTCTACTGTGAGACTTAGCAGAGAAATCTTCATGAGAAATATGCTGTGTGCCTGGCTTGTATGGTGCTGAAGTGAAGCTTTGTTGGCTGTTTCTCCTTTATGATTGGAGTTTTTGATCAACTTCCTTTATCTCACATTCGAAACCCAATTTCTTCTGGAGCCCACGCCAAGAACGCATCTGCTCCTTAAGCACTCTCACTCTCGTGTCAAATCTGGACAGGTTCTGGCAGCGTCACTTTGCTTTCTGCCTCAGTTTCCCAGGGACAGCAACTGGTGAGAGAATGCATCGCCCTCTGGGATGCACATCAAAGACACTCGATGAAAGATGCTTCATGAGGGGAACGCTCGGCTGTGGAGATAAAAGAACAAGAGCGATGGAGTTCCAGCATGGTGGAAGTTATTAAAGAATCAAAAAAATCACCAGAGGGACATAATTATCTCCAGAAAGACATATCACACCAGACAGACCCTAACTCTGCGATGAAAGATATATTAAAGGGGGTCTGAAGAAGCCTCTGGGGGACTCACAGCATGTCACCGGCACAGCCTGGCTCCTGGTGTAGAAATGAAATCAAATCTCTCCAGAGGCCAGTGAGGGAGATGCGGGCCCACACCTGACGAAACTCCGTGCTTTCCTGGCTTGGCTTTCTCTGTGCTGTCTCTGCATCCCAGATGCTGCTCCGCTGTTACTCATTACTTGGGTAACCTTTCTATTCTGCCCTTGGCTGGTTGGGTGATGCAGCCCTCCCGATTACTTCCCCTTCCCCTCCCTCCCCTCCTCCACTTCTTGCTTTGCTTTGGGAGGCAGGAAGGGGAAGTGAGAGAAGGACAGTCCCCTGTATCTCGGTCACTCTCCAGGCAGACTGGCCTGCATGGACACGTCCGCAAGGTGCCCCCTATGTCTGTCTTTCCCAGCTGGAAGGAAACAGCTTGCTTCTTCTGTTGGGCACAGGCCATGGGGTACAGCAGCTCCCCAGGAGGGTTTTGTCCTGATGGTCCTTTCTTTCCTGACAGGGTTTTTTCTAGGATATGCCCCGCCCTCTGCAAGGACAGACATGTGTCATGTGGCCCCAGGAAGCCAAGCCGGTGTTGGATAGGATTATGAGGCCCTTAAACTTAGTTTTGCATTTTTCTTTTTTTGGGGGGGGGCAGGACACCCCTGGTGATGCTCTGGGGTGACTCCTGCCTATGTGCTCAGGGATTCCTCCTGGAGGTGCTCAGAGAACCATATAGGATGCCAGCAATCGAACCTGGTCAGCTGTATGCAAGGCAAGCGCCCTACCCTCTGTACTATCTCTCTGGCCCCAACTCTTACATTTTTTCCCCAGCATATCGACCAAATTTTAAACTACAGGCAGTTATGGATTCTTAAGGAATAAGTGGGAATAAGTGATTGAAGTGAAAAAAATTCAACTCTTTAGGGTGTGGGACACACATGGGATGTCAGGGATTGAGCCCACGCAAGGCAAACACCCTACCTGCTGTCCTGTCCTCCAGACCCCAAAGTCAATTCTCACTTGAAGAAAGTCCCAGGCAGGGATGGTTCTTCTTGACACTCAGGTTCATGACTGAGGTAAAGGCAGCTCGGCTGAGCAGTCAGTGGGGTGACATCGGGACAGACGCCCACTAGAGCACTGGTAGGGGCTGTGGGGAGCACTTCACACATTCTAGCTGACACTTTGGCGCACAGGGAAATGCATTGACAGAGAGACCCACTCATGTGGACACGTCCAAGTAGATTCTCTCGCACAATCCAGGTAGGAATCTGGCTTTGAGGCTGGAGGCTGGTGGGACCCGAGTGGCCCCCTCCCAAATGGCATGTTGGGATCCTGCCCCCAAGGGCAGGTAGATGGTACATAGAACCAGAGGTGACCCCCTGAGTGGGACCACACCAACTCCCGTCTGCCTGCTCTGGGCCACACGAGGCCATAAGGAGGTGCTGTCTAAACTAGCAGTCTTCCCTCCCTTCCTTCAACCTTCCTACATCCACAGGCTGCTGGTGTGCAGGTGTAGGAAGGTTGAAGGAAGCGTGTCTATACCTCCAGCAGGCAGCCTCTCGTCACCTGGAGCTGGAGCCCCACCCCACCCTCAAACTCAGGAAATGTCGGTGTCACTCAGATTGAGGTATTTTGTTCCAGCAGCCCCAGCTGTCCCAGGCATCAACCTGGACTCAGCAAGCGCAGGGCGCGTCCTTCACACCAGCGAGTGTCCACTGCTATTGGGGTATTCAGAGAACTAGTTCAATTTCAGTTTTCTTCTAAATACTAACTAATCATTAATCCCCTTGAGAAGGTAGCCCTGAGACCCACTGTGTTGAAATAATCTAGAATGGCCTTATCTCTCCTCAAATGAGAAGGCAAATGCATCTTTCCTCCAGGTGGTGGCAAAAAAAAAAATAGAAAATGCAGCTCTTCTAATAAATACCTGGCTGATTTGCTGCCGTTTGGAAAATCAATGAAGAAATTGAAATGATGGATAATCATAGTGTACAGCTAAGATGCTGCATTTAACATTCATATTTTTAGAAGAAGATTACATTTGAAATATGGTGGTAATTATCATAACATGGAGAAGACAGCCTAAAAAATTCTTTTGCAGTTGCACCTGAGGATCAGGATGACTGGGGAGTGATTTTAGGAAAATGACCCCAAGTAAAGAAGCCAGGAGGGAATCTACAAGGATTCCCAGGGAGTTTGCCAGAGAAAAAGGACTTGCTCCACTAGGCACAGAGAGCCTGGAGTTCATCGGGCATAAGGAAGCTGGGTCTGCATTTCCTCTCAGCTTCTCAGGCTGTGCCTGTCACTGGCCGATTCTCACAGCCTCCTGACAGGCTCGAACTTTAGGGCCTGTCTGGGTGTCCTAGTGATCGGAGGGGATTATATCACAGCTGCACGACCGGGCCTCTGCTCGAGATGCGGGTGCTCCAGAGATGCTCTGGGTGAGAGGCCCTCAGTGGGCAGCCCTGCCGCAGGCTTTACTCAAGCTCAGTTATTTCTCCAAGCCCACTCTGAGATACTTTGAGGGGACTTAGTTGGGACATTCCAGCTCATTCGCACAGGGAACGTGGGAAAGTCTGTTTCACCTACTTTTCCTTTGCAGGTCTTGTTTTCCTAATCTGCCCAGCAGGGAAGCGTTTGCTGGATGGTCAGAAGGTTGAGTTGTACAAGTCAAGGGTTCAGCACGGTGGGGAAGCGGCGAGGATGAGGGGAGTGTCAGTGGCCCCACCTGCAGGCCAATGTGAAGCCTCCCCATGCCTGACTCATTCCCCATCTGCTTCCTGCCTGCTGTGTCCTGCCTCTTCCATTTGCTCTATTCTCCCTCCCTTCCCCTCGCGGAGTTCTGTGACGAGGGTTCTGGGTGGGGTAACAGGGGATCACACACCGCAGGGTTGACTTGGACATGAGGGCCGGTGGGGGGGACGGCCAGGATGCCCCTGGGTTCTACCCATTGCTCAGCAGTCATGGTAGGCTCTTGAGTGACACTGTCACATGGCACTTAAACTCTTAATGAATCGTACTGTTAGAGTTGAAATTCCATTTTGCTTATTTTATGTATTGTATGTTGGCAGTCTGGAGGGGGGAAATGCATGATGCCAATTCTGCCCTCCAAAATTGTAGAGTTTTATTTATGTTTTGTACAGTTTTATTTATGTCCGGGATCACTCCTGGCAGTCTTCTGCCCCCGCGCCTGAACTGTCCTCTCGCCGCCGGGACCCCTTGGAGGGGAGCGGGTTGAGCTTTCCTC
>JAOXYA010195810.1:0-20435 GCA_028565675.1 Sorex palustris | reverse complement strand
ACTCCTGGCGGTGCTCAGGGGACCATATGGGATGCTGGGAATCGAACCTGGGTCGGCTGCATGCAAGGCAAACGCCCCACCTGTGCTATTGCTCCAGCCTCCTAAATTTAAATTTTTCAAAGAAGAGACTTCCCTCCTCCAGGAAGGTTTCTGGGACTTCCAGACCCCCAGTTCCAAATCGCTTCTGGAGACCCTGGCAGGATACACCCACCCCATGCCCTGGGCAACATCAGAGCTAAAAGGCGAGTGGTATCATTTGGGCTCATCTCCCCAACGCACTCTCTCTGTTACCTCAGGGGAATGGAGACACCCCTTCCCAAGGGGGGCCTGGCCGAGCTATCACAGGGAGTGGACAACAGAGTCCACACTAGCTCCCAGACCGCAGGGCTCCTCAGCCAGTGCTCGTCCCAACAAAGGGCTCTCTTCCAGGAGCTCAGCAGGCCCAGAAGTGGCATGGCCAGAGGGGGTGCCCCGGGGCCCTGGCCAGCTGGGGTACAGCTCGTTTCCTCTCTCCTGGCCATAGGAATCTCCTGGGTCAGCGGGGAGAGGGGCCCTGCGGTTAGGGCGTCACCTGTTGGGCCCTTGGGGGTGCTGGGGAGATGCCCCCTCCTGGGAGCCCTGAGCTCAGGGCCGTGGGTACAGAGCCCGAATGGACCCTCACCCACTCCGGACCCTGGGCAGCTCTGGACCCTGGGGGCCTTTCTCGGCCACAGGAGCAGGCTAATGGGGGTGCGAGTTCTTGAGCACCCTGGGGGTACAGGAAGCCTGGGCTGGCCAGGGGTGTCCTGAGCACTGTCCAGGGGAGTGGACAATGGCTGAGGCCAGCAGCGGAGGCCGCAGGGTGGGGTTCGGCTGTGGGGTTCAGCTGAGGCTCTGGGCGCAGCCTGGCTTGGCCTTCCCTGGGCCCTGGGCAGGTGAGCGCCCCTCCCGGAGCCCGTTTCTCTGTCGGTCTCTGGAGAACGGGAACAAACAGTGCCCGGGCGTCCTGCCCCCCACCCCGTCCATGAGCACTCGGGACTGTCGCTGGCCCCGTTTACTGATGACAGAACGGGGGCAGCTGCCTGGCCGCAGCCAGCCCCCTGCAGCTGGAGTGCAGCTCACCGCCCAGCCGTGTCTCTCAGATGCCACACGCATGGCCCATGGCGGTGGCTGGAAAGACAAGGTGGCAGTCGCGGCACAAAGTCCTGAGGAAGGGGGCACGCGGGTGGGCGAGGCCCAGCGGCCTGAGCATCTTCGTGGCAGGATCCGCCCCCACCAGCAAAGCCAGGGCCTGGCGGGGGATCCCTCCTTCCTTTCTTTCTCTCCGCCCTCATTCCTTCTCTCCTTCCTTCTTCTTTTCCTCATTTCCCTTTCTCTCTAGCGGACCTTATTCCTCCTCTCTTTCTTCTCGCCTCCCTTCTCTCCTTCCTGGCTCCCTTCCTCTCCCCTCCGTCCCTCCTTCCTTTGCTTTGTTCTGCAGTACCCCAGGACTCCCTCAGAGCGGGGGCGAAGTCAGGATCTGCCCACTGGGACTCGAGAGAAAACCCAGGAGAGGCTGCGGTGGTCAAGTGAAGCTGGCCGCGGTCTGACTGAGAGGGCCCCCCCCCCCCCGCGAGCAGCGAGCCCTGAGGGTGGAGGCGAGGATGGAGGCAAGGGTGGAGGTGCGGGTGGGGGTGAGGTTGGAGGGGGGTTGGATGTGAGGATGGAGGTGAGAAAGGAGGAGAGGATGGAGGTGAGGGTGGAGGTGAGAAAGGAGGAGAGGATGGAGGTGAAGATGGAGGTGAGGGTGAGGGTAAGGGTAGAGATGAGGGTGGTTTGAGGGTGGAGGTGAGGGAAGGAGGTGAGGAAGGAGGTGAGGAAGGAGGGGAGGGTGGAGGCTGCCCCTGGCCCGGCTGTGTTCCTTGGCTCAGGCTGCTCTCCCAGGAAACCTCAGGCGAAGCCCCTTCCCCTGTGAGTCACAGGAGCAGGGCTGGTGGCACTGGAAGCCATCTGGGGGACAAACGCCACACGTCCCTGAACAGGCGGAGGGAGAAGCCCTGGCACAAGGCTGGAATCAATGGAGGGGCCACGGGAGGGCAGTGCGGGTCGACAGCAAGGACTTCAGCCCACACATTCAGCACGAGCACTGTGGGCTGAGCAGTCTGGACAAGGTGGTGCCATCTACAGCCACTCTGGCTCCAAACTCAACACTTTGGTGAGAAATCAGTAACTTCAGTTCCGGCCTGGGCCCAGCGTACGTGCTTGGAACTCAGAACCCCCCACCTGCTGGAAACGGGGTGTCTGGCGCCCACAGGCCCCAGACAGGGGCCTCTGGAATGACCCCCTGGGAAGGACAAGTCAGACTTCCAGGAGCCCTTCCTGCCCTCAGTCCCCTTCTTTGCAAAGGGAAGTGGCAGCACTGACCTCACCTCGCTGGGGTCCCAAGAGCACTTGGGGATGCCCTGGAGGGTGGACCCCCTCTGCCAGAGGGACCCGAGTCCTGGGTAACCAGGCGTGTGAGTTGGTATTTTTGTTTGTTTGTTTGTTTTTTGGGGGGCCACTCCCTGCGGTGCTCAAGAGACCAGGGATCGAACTGGGGCCGGGTGTGCTCCAGGCCGACACCCTCCCAGCTGCATACCAGGCCCCGAGGGCATGCGGTTTCTGTCAGTCGGGGCTGTGGGAGTGCTCACAGGGCTTTGGGGGGCTGCAGGCTGAGGGTGGGCGGTCACCGGCTTTGGCTTGTGAGAGCTGAAGAGGCTTTGCTTGTATTTTCAGTTAGATGGCGAGTCCTCCGGGCAGCGCTGGGGACATCCTCGTACAAGTCGCCCCTGCTGATCTGGACTCCTGGGGTCTGATGGGGCAGTCCTGAGGGAGAAGGGGGGACCCCACCCCGCAGGTGCTGGCTTGGGCCTCTCATCCCAGGGGGCTGGCCAGCAGAGGCTCTGGGGGCAGGCAGGGCTGGGCAGGGGGCGGCGGCGCCTGCCAGCACGACCTGCTTCTGTTCTTGTTGTTTTGAATCCCGGGGCCGGGTGGGAGCTGATGTAAGCCTTTATCTGATGGGCAGACTCTGGACACTGTTTGGGTGTTTGGGATCAGGGTGCCGGTGGGTGCGGCAGGCGAGCGGAAATGGGGGGGTCAGGACCCAGCCCCAGGACACGTGTGACCCCCAGAGCCGTGTGCTGACTCTGCAGTGTGCCCTGATTGGGGACCCCTGTACTGTGGCGGGCTGCCAGCCTTCAGAGGACGAACCTGCTTCCTTCTTTTGGACGTAGGCTGGCCCCCCTAAAGCAGAATTCCTCCCACCACGCCCTCCTGGGGAAGACTCAGGTCCCGTCCACTCTCTGCTGGCCAGCACACAGCTGCCCCATCCGGGGTTCGAAACCCAGAGCACTTGGCCTGGAGGGGAAACACGGGCCCCTCGGAAAGGCAGGATGGGACTAAGACCTGAGCTTTACTGGTCTTTGTGTGTGTGTAGGGGGGTCTGCCCTGTCTCTCTGTCTCTCTCTGTCTCTGTCTCCCCGTCTCTGTCTCTTTCTTTCTTTCTCTCTCCCTCTCTCTCTGTCTGTCTGATGTGATGAGGCTTCGTTGCATTCTTTGGGGTCCAAGGCCTTGCCCACGCAAGACAAATGAGCCGCTTCTCGGGCTCGAGGTTTGCCCTTGGTCCGTGTTAAGGTGACCTTGGTCGACAGCACGCGTGTTGAGTGGCACCCTGCTGCCTGTGTGCGTTAGCGTGCCACACCCATCACGGAGCACCGGCACCCTCCTCCCTCTCACCCCTTCCCTCCCCAACCTCAGTCCTGTGGGGTTCAGGGGTCAATTTGGGTTTGGCTTTGACTGAGACTTTGTTTCTTTTTTTGTTTGTGTTTGGTTTTTTTGTTTTATTTTTGGGTCACACCCAGCGATGCACAGGGGTTCCTCCTGGCTTTTGCACTCAGGAATTACTCCTGGTGGTGCTCGGGGGACCCTATGGGATGCTGGGAATCGAACCCGGGTCGGCCGCGTGCAAGGCAAACACCCTCCCCCGCTGTGCTATGGCTCCAGCCTCTGCGGTACGACGTTTGTCTCTGACCATCTTAAGTTGTTCCTGGGGCTGAGAGGGGCAAGAGTCAGATGTCCGGAAAGGTTTTAGCTCGGGGAACTGAGGAAGGCCTTTCTGAGGACACGCGGCTGGAGCTGGCACTCAAGTCAAGAGCAGGAGCAGAGAGAGAGAGAGAGAGAGAGAGAGAGAGAGAGAGAGAGAGAGAGAGAGAGATGCCAGGGGCCCGCCGGGGCAGCCAGGCTGCTGGAGAAGCAGAGGACGGGCTGACAGGGCCAGCGTGTGAAGGTCCAGGGGCAGCTGCTCCCCGCTGCTGTGTCCAAGGACACTCAAGCGTCACGAAATAAAGTGAGTTTACTGGCCACGTTTCAGAGGTTCAAGAGTCGCTCATGCCGCCACTTGAGAGAGTGCTGGGTTAGTAGCTTTTCCCCACGACTCTAGAGGGAAGGAAGCGACTGACATGTGACTGGGAAGGAAGGACTGACGGGGCCAGAACGCCAAAATCAGAGCAGGGAACTCAGCTTTGGTCCTCAGTGCACCGGGAACCTCGAAAGAGTCCAGGTTGGCGGGATTCTCTGCTTGAAGAACCCTTAAGAGTCAGGCTGATGGGGCTGGAGTGATAGCACAGCAGGTAGGGAGTTTGCCTTGCACGCGGCCGACCCAGGTTCGATTCCCAGCATCCCATATGATCCCCTGAGCACCACCAGGGGTTATTCCTGAGCTCAGAGCCAGAAGTAACCCCTGTGCATTGCCGGGTGTGACCCAAAAAGCAAAAAAAAAAAAAAAGAGGCTGAATGGGAAGAGATGTGATCCCCAAGCCTGAAGGAGTTTACATGTTCGGAACCATCTACAGATCAGGTGTCATCCCAAGGCAGCACTTTTGGGCCTCAAGTTACTGCCCTGGACCCTAGCACTTGCAAAAAGGCCCCAGGGTGGATGCCAAGCCAAGGGTGCCCCCGGTCCCCTTTCTCCTGGGGACTAAGGACTGTCCTGCAGGTATAGAAAGGGCCACCAGGCTCCAGCCCTCTGTGCTGGCCTTTTCAGGAACTGCTTGGCAGAGAGATCCGCCTTGCCTCCCGCCCCGCCCCCACCGGTGACCTGGCCCCTTGCCCAGCTGGGTCAGCTCTGCAGGGCCAGGCCAGCTCTAGGCCTTCCCGGAAACTGTGTCACAGCCAGCTTCTCCCTCGCCCACCCCCACTTCCTTCCCTTCGTGCCTTCTCGTCTTCCTGGTGGTCCTCCTTGTCTCGGAACAGCCTGTCCCCGTGGCCCTGGGGACAGCGTGACCTCAAGGACCGTCCAGCCTAGAAGGCAGCTCCCTCTGAGAGAGCTGGACACAGGAAGGCCATCACAGTTGTGCGTGCTGCCCTCCGGGCCCTGCCCCTTGGCAGGCTTTTTTCAGGGTGGGCTTGTTGATCTCTTCATCCTCCCGGAGGCAGGGCGCAGGCACAGGGAGCAGAGGAGAGGCTGAGCCCCGAGCCCACTTGGTCCTGGGCCACACGGCGCGGGACGCTGAACACGGGCTAGCAGCCAAGCTCCTTCCGGGCTGTGACACCTCAGGGGGACCCCGCCCGGTCTGTCTCCGGTCAAGGGGCCACCTCCATCCCCAATACAGCCGCTTACCCCGACCAGTCACTGCCCTTCAGGGAGGCAAACACATCATTCAGTGGAGTCCAGCACGGTCAGTCTCAGCTCCTCTCCCGACCTCTGACCTCACTTGGGCTCCTTCATGTCCCAGGCACAGGGACCTGGGCGTGGAATGGCTCAAGGAGGCCCATACCCACATTCCCACTAGGCTGGCAGGGGACCAGGAGCACCCGGGCTCCAGCAGACGGACAAACGCCCACGGAAGCATGCCTGGGACCACAGCAGGGCAGCCTGGGGACAGGGTAAGGTCCCAGGGAAGATGGAGGGGACACTTTCCTGATCGCCAGCAGCTGAAACACCACGCAGACACCACGTACGCGGAGGTTTTTGAAGAAACGGCTACAGTAGTCCCAGGGGTCTCAAGCACGAGGGTCTGGGCAAGGCTGGGGTTGAGGTCCAAAGAGCATGTAAGAAAAGCACCTTCTCGGGAAGGGAACACCAAATAAAGGGTGTTGGGAGGATCCTCTCAGGGTGGGAGAAGCATGCTGAAAGTAGACTATAGACCAAACATGATTGCCACTCAATGCCTCTTTTGCAAACCTCAACACTCAACAGGAGAGAGAGAGCAAAAGGGAATGTCCTGCCACAGAGGCAGGGTGGGATGGGGCGATGGGAGGTGGGAGGGATACTGGGATCCGGTGGTGGTGGGAAATGGGCGCTGGTGGAGGGATGGGTATTTGATCATTGTATGATTGAAACCCAAGCACAAAAATGTGGAAGTCTGCAACAGTACCTCATGATGTCTCACTATTAAAAAAATTTTTTAATAAAAAAAAAAGAAAAGAAAAGCACCTTCTCCTCTTACTCAGCAGAAACTGGCCGGGTGGGTGGGGAGACAGGCAGCTCACGTGGTTGTGGCCGAGCACAGGCCCTGCACTGTGAGGTCCTCGGTGCCAGCCCCAGGTGGGCCCTGAGCTCTTCTGAGTGTGCTCCTCCCCCAAACACCCCAACAATCTGTTGACAATAAAATAAGTCAACAAGGCCCCAAACTCGCTGGCGTGAGGGACTGTCTCCCCCACCCCCAGAGACAGGGCGGGAAGATGTGATGGGGAGGGGCTCAGTGCAGGGCAGCGGCGTGAGGGGCACTGACCCTGCTGCCCTCTGATCCCCCCTTCCTGGAGGAGGGACCCCACAGTGAGAGCAGAGAATGGGATGGAAGCCTGGAAGTGACCCTCTGAGGGGCTTGGTCAGAGCTTGCTGCCCTCGGTGACATCTGAGGACGCTTTAAAATAGAACTTTAGGGGTTAGAGAGGTAGGATATCTGGTAGGGCACTTTTTTTGCACACGGCCAACCTGGGTTTGAGCCTCAGCACCCCATACGCTCCCCCTGAGTCCACCAGGAGTGATCCCTGCATGCAGAGCCAGGAGTCAGCCCTGAGCACTGCCAGGTGTGGCCCAAAAAACAAAAAAAGAAAGATTTTTGTTTTTAATGACTAGTCACCTTGCTCTGAACGAAACTCTCACGGCTGTTCAGCCCATCTGGGTAAGCCGTGGCAAGGATGGGGGGGCCAAGGGGCTGGGTGGCCCCAAGAGGAACTCTTGTGAGGACCGCCAAGGAGCAAATGTAGGTGGGGGTCCACTGCCTGCCGACGCCACCGCTGGCTGTCCGAGGGGCGGGGCTGGGGGACAGTGTGGCCCCACTCGTCTCCCCACTCACTTCGTGCTTTGTTCCCCTGTGGGGGACACTTCGCGCCGTCTTCCTAAGAGAAGGGGGCCCTCTGGGTCCCAAGAAATGTCCCCATCTGTCCTATCTCTCCTGAAAGAGGCCCAGATGGCTGGTGGGCAGCTCTGCAGAGGGCTCTGATTCAATCCCCAAGCTCTGCCGGCCGGGCACACCCCTTGAGCACTGCCCTCTGAGCACTGCTGGGCGTAGGCCAAAACCCAGTGTGAAAAGGAAGCAGGCAAGCTCCTGGCCAGAGGACCGTCCTCAGATGCCCCAAGAGAGGCAGGTCAGCACGCAGCCACCGGGTGCTTCCTTCCCAGGGACTCTGTTTGTACCCGCAGCCCTTCCTTCCAACAGAGAACCCAGAAAGGATCTGGATTCGGAGGGACTTCGGGGTGGGCAGACCCAGGTGGACATCTCCGCGATGCCCAGGGGGCTACAGAGAACACAGAGGGCGCACTCGCATCTTTGACGGGCTCGGAGTCCCCGCGCCCTTCTCCATCCAATGATGCTCCCGCTAGTCCCAAGCCTCCAGGGTGGAACGAGCTGCCTTTGGGCGCAAGAAGGGACCCACAGCTCACAGTGCTCAGCACAGGCGGCCGCCTGGCCGCTTCTTACCCAGTCGCCAGGCGGGCTTAGGCTATTAGCCACGGGTGGATTTTGATTCATCGCAGGCCCCCGGCCGCTCACACTGTCAGCTGGCCCAGCTGTGGCCGTGGTGGCACTCAGGGCCATGTGATCCTCGGAATTCCTGACACCCTCCGCCCTCATCCTGTCTCGGACCAGGGCACTGCGGCGCCCACCTTCACGGCCTGAGGGACTGGAGCAAGTGGCCCTCGGGCCCACAGCTTGTGGGGCCCGGGGACCCCCAGGTGGGCACCCACTCCCCCTGCTCTGTGTCCGCTCACCGCCTTTCAGAAGGGGCTGCTCTTTGGGGTCCCGGCCCGGCCCTCTGCAGGGAGGGGCTCTTCTCCTCCCTCCCCCGCTGCCCTCTCCCCAGGCCCGCGTGGGAAGGACTGGGCTGTCTCACAGAGCTGGCCTGATTGTTGTTCTGAGCGCAGTGGGGAGGGTGAGGGGTGGTGAAGAACCTCTCCTGGGCCGTGGCAGGAGGCCCCTGTCCCCGGGCTCTAATCCCCTGCCTGAAGAGCCCCTCCAGTCCTCACAGCTGAGATGCTGCAGAGCCGGACGTTTAGACAGCCCGTTATTTACTGGGCGGCCTGGGGCCAGGACGAGGTCTGGACCGCACAGCCACATTCCCTCCTGCCCTGGATCTTCTCACCTGGCCTGGACACAGGGAGGAAGGACAGGGGGGAAGAGAGTCCAGGGGACAAGGCTGTCCCCCGGGCGGGCTCGGAGGTGGGGGGCGGGGGGGACTCCATCCGACAGACTGACGGCAAGAGTCGCCGCCCCTACTGGTGGCACATGTGTGAGCAGAGTGGCCGTGCGCACGCGTGTGTAAGCGTGTGTAGGTGTGTGCACGCGTGCTCAGGTGTGCGCTTGTGTTTGTGGGCACGCCGGTGTGTGTCTATGTCGGAGGCGAGCTGCGACCGTGGATGAGAGCTCAGCAGACACAGAACTTGCCCTGAGCGCAGCTCACCCGGCCTCAATGCCAGGCTCTGTCCAGGGTCCCCCTGAGAGACACCATGAATGATCCCGAGCACAGAACCAGGAGTCAGCCCTGCGTGAAGCTGGGTCGGGTCCAAACCTTCTCTCCCCTCCCCCAAAGAATTTCTATCCTGGAGGCTGGGGGAAAGGGGAAGGGGCTTACAGTTTACGCCCTGCAGGCAGGAGCCCGAGATCTGATCCCTGGCTCTCCCTCCCTGAGGTTCCCCCAAGCACCTCTGGGGTGACCCCGAGCACTTCCTGAGTACCACTGGATGTGGTGGGGGACAGCTCCAGAGGAAGAGCACGCCCAGCATGCACTGGGCCCTGGGTCACTCCCAGCGGCCCCCATCCCCCATGCCCCATGCCCGAGGTGGCCTGGTGGCGCCCAGCACCGTGACCGAGCGCTGAGTGGACTGCCCCCTCCCGCCCTGCCATCCCTTCACCAGCTCTGCAGGGGTGACCCCTGTTCCACAAAAGCATTTCTAACCCTAGAGGTGGAGAGGGGTGGAACCAGTCCCCCAGGATTAGCGCACAGCACCCTGGAGTCTGCCCTGGGTGCTGGGGCGGGAAGGTGGAAGAAGGGTGTTGGAGCGGAAGGCACTGCTCAAGCCAGCTGACTCTGACCCAGGGACGCAGGGTGAAGGGGGCCCGGGTTCAGGAGGCAGAGCTGCAGCTGCCCCCATGCTGCTCCCCCTGCTGTCACGCACACAGTCTGCCCGAGGAGGGGGTGGCGCCGCCGGGCCTGGTCCCTCGGGCCTCCTCACTGAGACTCCCAAAGAGTGCCCTGTGTCTTTAAGGAGGCGACTCCCAAACAGTGCCCTGTGTCTTTAAGGAGGCGCCTGTGGCGAGCGCGGCAGGGAGGAAGGTTAAGATGATTAGCTGGTGCTAACAAATTTAGGATGTGGAAGAAGTCTTTTCTTGGCTGTCCATCAAAGGGAGGATTGAATGTCCCTGAGCCTGGGGAGGGGGCCGACCCTGGGGGAGGGGAGCAGAGCGGGCGGGCTCTGAGCTCACCAGCTGAGCCTTCTCCTCCGCTGGTCAGGGTGGGGGTGTGGGAGTGGGAGAGGGGTGAGCGTGCAGGGGCCCCGCAGCTGTCTGTCCAGACGCGGGCTCCCGGCAGCCCTTCTGTCTGTCACCGCCCCTCCCCCGCCCCAGCCCCAGCTCAGGTTCTGCCCCAGCAGCTGGGCTGAAAAGTGATCCTGGAGGAAGACGGGCCCTTCCTGTTGACCAGGAACCAGGACACTCTCTCCAGCCCGGCCCCCTCCTCATGGCGCTGCTCCCTGTCCTGGAGGCACCCCCGGCCCAGCCGGGAACCAGAGGTCGCCACTGACCCAGGGAAACGGGCTGGCCGCGCGCAGCTCACGCAAAGCTTCCAGAAAGGGCTATTTCTTTTCCCGGGGTGGGTGGGGGCCGGGGGAGGGGGAGGGCGAAGACAAGGGAAATGGGCCAGGTCCAGGACCGGTTCGCTCAGGACGGCCTGGGCACGGGCTTGGAAGCCCCGTCTTGCCCCAGCACTGCCCCCTCACTGCTCACGGCTTACTAGCGGGGAGAGAGTATTCAGGGCACCCACAGATGCCCTGAACACACATCTTGGTCCAGCAGCGGCTTCCTGCGCCCAGCGCTTGAGGGGACTTGGCAGGCAGCCCGGGGTTGGCATCTCAGCCCCGCTGGGAGATGCGGGTGTGGAGGGTCAGCGTGGACCTCAGACACCCCCGGGCCAGGTGGGTCTCCTGTGGGCCGGAGGGCATCTGGAGGACCCTGAGTGTGGGGAGCGGGGTGGTGGGGGTGGGCGCAGGGTGCAAAGGGACCTCTCAGGCTGGGAAGTGGCAGCCCCTGTCTGCCTGGGAGAGAGGACCAGGGCAAGGGAGGATAGGAGAAACCAGGCGGAGAAGCAGAGCACTCCTGAGCGACTCTGGGAGCATCCCGGGCAGCAGAAAGTCTTGGGCAGGGGCAGTGTGGGTAGGACGTGAGCGGGTTCCAGAGGACAGCAGTGTACAGAGGGGAGAGGGGGCTGTGAGGAGAGCAGGTGAGGCCAGGAGAGGATGGGGTGGGGGTGGCAGGGGGCTGGGAGCCTTGAGTCTCCAGCTAGGGGTGGGGGTGGAGAAGGCTGCTTCTCCCCGAAGCCGGGACACGAGAGAACCGGGCTGGTTCATGAGGAAAAGGGGGCATTTAGTTTGGGGGTCACCTGGGGCTCCCCTGGGCCATCCTGGCAAGGACCGGCAGTGGGCAACTGGACACCACGGGCAGGAAGAGTGGGAGAAGGTGTCGATCTGGGAGGTGAGCGTCAAAGTGTTCGGTGGCCGAGGGTAAGAGTCACTGGGACATGCCCCCACCTCCCGGAAACACACCCTCAGTGCACACAGGACACAGAGGTGCACAGGTCAGCTTCTGTTTTTGCAGGGGTGAGACTCCCAAGTGATGCTCAGGGGTCCCTCTCTGTAACCCCCGGCCGGCCAGGCCACGGCACCGTGTGAGGCGAGGACGCAGAGGAGAACGGGGGACACCAGGACATACCCTCTGGGGAAATGACTTGGTGCTGGGGACCGAGCCCGGTCGGCCACATGCCAGGTCTGTGCCTGCACCCCTGTCCTAGATCTCTGGTCCCACACCTGATATTTTTTCGACTTCCCTTCCCTTCCTCTGGTTCTGTCTCACTCCCCCAAACAATGCCGACCCCGCTGCCCGACAGTCCTGACCTGCAGTTGTGACCATCACTGTCCACAGAAACAGGGTCCGCCGGCCAGGAGGAGACCCCGAGGGAGAGGGTCAGCATACAAATGTGGGCTCAAGGAGCTCCAACACTGGAGGGCCTCCTGGGAGAGGAGGCAGCAGAGAAAGCCCAAGGAACATGCATCTCAGGACAGGGGGGACGGGGGACCACCTCGGGGACAGAGAGGACGTGGGGCCCGAGAAGTCTGTCTCCTCCTATGCTGACACTTTCCCTGCTCGTGGCAGGCACCCCGGCCCCACACCTGGGGTCTACAGAACACACTGGGCCAGCAGGGTAGGGTCTGGGCTCCAAAGGTCCCCCCAGAACCCTGACCTGGACCTGATTCAGCACAGGACGGAGCCTCAGAGGAACCAGGGGTCCCACTACAGAGGGGAACTGAGTCTTGTGGAGGTGCGGGGCCACAGCCCGGGAAACCTCTCCCGCCTCTCAGCTCTCTCGCCCGCTGTGAGCCTCCCTGTGTGGGACCCCATCTCTCTATAGCGCAATGCCACCCTTGGAGGCCTGGGCAGAGATGGGTCCCCTCCCCTCCCCTCTGCCTGCGCTCAGGATCCTGGAAGCTGTGCAGGATGTGTAACTGCGTTCGAGGGCTTCCCCCAGATGTCACTCACTATGACCCGCCCGAGGGGCAGGCGCTGTGCTGGGCTGACACCCGAGGGGCCCAGTCGCTAAGAACTGAGGCGGGCCAGGATGGGTGAGAACAGCCTGACCACCCCACACACCTACGGGCCTGGGGTCGGGCGGCCGTGAGTGCCCCTACAGGGACCCACACCTGGGCTCTAAATGCAGAGAGGAACCAGGAGGCTGAGCTTGGAGGCGGCTGAGTCCTGAGGCCCTGGGCATCCCCACACCTGCACGGGCCACCAGACTGAGCCTTCGGGGGATCCTCCATCCTTCTAGGCTGCCCACCCTGCCCCGGAACCAAGAGGAGCCTTTGGTCTGCCCTGGGCGGGCTGGCACCTGCATGATGCCCAGCTCAGAAGTGCTCAAGCTCCTTCCTACCAGGCATCCTAGTGTGGCAGAGAAGAAACCCAAGGAGTGGTGACCCAGACACTCATCAGGTCTAGGGGCCCAACACCCACCATGCTCCGGCCTCCCTGGCTCATCTCTGAAGACGCAGAGCCCACGTCTCGGGTGAAGGGACCCCCAGGCCCTCCCGCGGTGAAGCCTGCAGTCAGGAGCCTGGTCTTCGCCCTGGCTGCTGTGGCCGGTGGGCGGCCCCCCTACCGCCAGCTGGTGTAGCTCAAACCTCCTTGAAGGTGGGGGAGCGAGCGCTGGCCTGGGTTCAGACACCTTCAAGTCCCACTCACATGAACAGGCAGGCCGGCAGACACGGGGCCTTCACTCGTGCCCACCTGCCCCGGCTGAGTGCAGCGGCCCCTTCTAGAATGTTCTTGTATGCTCCTGACATGCGCCTGTTGCTCCAAGCATGCCACAGGGATGAGCTCATGGGATGCTCCTGACGACCCAATCAAGTGGCCGCCATCATTATGCCTGAGGAGTCTGCTGTTGCAACTGCGGCCACACACACACACACACACACACACACACACACACACACACACCCGGCTGTGGTGCTTGTGTACCTGGCTCACCAGGGCCCATACACATACACTGTGATGTGGCATGGGTTTCAGTGGCAGGTCTGCTATGACGACCTGCAGTGGTCACACTCTCAGCTTGGGTGCCAGAGGCTCCCAGGGACTGCGCGTGGCACAAGTAGGTGGTACCAGGGATAGAACTCAAGGTGCCCAGGGAACAAGGAAGCACCTTTACCAATGGGCCGTCTCTGCTCTCTGCGATCGGACCGATTTTAAAGGAAGGGTGTCCCCCACCTTACTCCAGTGTGTGCAGGGGGCATGAGATCGAAGGGCACTGGCGCCACGGGAGAGAGCACACAGCTCCCCGGAGCACTGTTCCCACAGTCAGTGAGTGTCTCCCTGGGCCCTCCCACCCGCCGTCATTCTCACTGCACAGAGATCTTCCCACGATCCACAGGGAACCCACGCTGTTCCTTTGCCGGGGTGTCCTCTGCTCTCCCCAGTCCCAACCCTACTCCTCCTTCCAGACCTGATCAAAGTGGCACCTCCTTTAGGAAGTCCTCAGGCTTTGTTCTTCCTTTCCTTTTGTTCTGACTCACCTGGGGTGCATGTTACACCCTCCACTGTCCATAGGGGCATGTGATGGGGATGGAGGTGCATTGACTCTCTTGCTTGAATTTATGACCTCTCACACCTGACCCAGAGCAGATACCAATACAATCTTTGGGCCATACCCAGCAATGCTCAGGGGTTACTCCTGGCTTTGCACTCACGAATTACTCCTAGCAGTGACCAGGGAACCATATGGGATGCTGGGAATTGAACCCGGGTCGGCCACGTGCAAGGCAAACACCCTACCTGCTGGGCTACCGCTCTAGCTCCACCAATACATTCTTACTGATCAATGAAACCAGGTTTGTTGCTGTCCAGCACTAGTGCCTTTAACTGGGAGCCAGCACCCTGCCAGTGACGCTCAGGATGAGAGACAGATGCAGGGGGGCAGGCAGATTCCGCTACCACCTTGCCCGTCAGAGGCTGGAGCCTCATCGGTCACTTTTCTGAGGTTCCCAAACCCATCTGGCCCATCGCCCCACCCGCCTTGCGGGGGCAAAAATCATTGCCCAGCACCCCTTGGCAATGTTTAAATAAACACCAAAAGCGCCTCCAGTAACTTTCTCCTGGGTTGCCCCCTTTGTCCCCTGGGGGTGACAAACCCTCCCTCCCTCCCTGGAAAGACCCTGAACTCTCACTTGACCCTCACGCCAACCCACAGAGCCATCCTTCTCACTATTCTCTTTCAAGAATAGAAAGTTGAGAACTGAATGTTGCCTTTTATTAATGAAAGCAACTGTTTCTGGGGGGTTGGAGGGGCGGGGGAGGGGATACATCCAGGACTTCTGCATGCCAAAGCATGCATGCCTATCCCTCTGGATTAAATACCATTAGTGGAGTCCCATGTGGCTGGTGGCCATCCCGGTGGACACTGCAGCAGCTCGGGGACTTGTCCAAGATGCTGCAACTGTGAAGTGATGAAGGCAAGACTCGCGTGGGTTTGCTCAGAAACCCATGCTTGGAAGCGCCGTGCTTCAGTCCACCACCTTTTCTCAGCCCTACAGGAAGGCTCATCCCTGGGGTGCTGATACAGCCTGCTGACCCCAGTCCAGTCCCCTGACCTCTGGGTAATGCGACTGGCCCACGAGAGCCTTGGTCTCTTGGCTGCATCCCTGCATTGGCAGTGGGCACTGGCGGACATGACCCTGGTCCCCAGCTCTGATGTCCCCAGTTTAGGCAACAGTGGCTGTGAAGCTGCCATTTTCCATGAGAGTGGGGTCATGCTCTGCTTACCCCAGCGGTCCTCAATCCTGCAGTGGCCCGACACAGAGTGGGTGCCAGAAACATGTGTTGCGGGCCAGAGAGTTAGCCCAATGGGTAGAGCACATGCCCTGCAGGCAGGAAGCCCAGGTTTGACGTCTGGTACCACCTCTGGTACCATCTGGGGCTGGAGCAATAGCACAGCAGTAGGGCGTTAGCCACGCAGCTAACATGGCCAACCGGAGTTCGATTCCTCCGCCCCTCTCGGAGAGCCCGGCAAGCTACCGAGAGTATTCGATATGCCAGACACAGTAACAACAAAGTCTCCACTGGAGACGTTACTGGGCCCGCTCAAGAAAATAGATGAACAACGGGAGGACAGTGACAGTGACCATCTCTGGAAGTATCCCCCACGCACCGAGCTGGGAGTAGCCCAGAGCACTGGCAGGGATGGCCCCAAATAAACCACCAATCATGTTGGGTGCCACCTGGATGTGGGCCTGAGGGAGTGAATAAACGAAAGGATGCTATTGTGATCCTGCACAAGGCAATTCCGTTCTCTGGGCCTCTAAACAGAGGACCGGGAGAATGCCCGCCCCATGTCAGGGGCTGGGAAGGGCAAGAGCTGTCGGTCTGGGGGTGGGGGGCACATGCAGAAAGTGACCATGGGGGTCTCAGGACAAGGTCCTGCTCAGAGGATCTGCAGCTGGGAGCAGGGCTAGGAATGGGGAGAAGTGACCCCAGAGATGGTAACCAAGGCCCAGTGAGCCAGGGTGGGGTCAGATGGGGAAGACAGCCCCCGGCAGCAGTAGAGCAGGGCAGAGGGAAGGTTGGAGCGAGCCCTAGACAGACAGGGCCCCGGGGGTGCTGGGGCACTGGGGAGGGAGGGAGGCAGACGACCAGCCAGTGCCCCTGGGTCACAGAAGGGGACAGCCCGGGGCAGAGTGTCTCCACCCTGCGTCTGGCGCCCGGGACAGGCGATGCAGTGCATGCTCAGAAGGTTCCAGACTCTGGCCAGGAGAAGCCTCGAGGGGCCATCTCCCCCCTGACGTCAACTTAAAGGTCACTTGGATCCCAGGTTTCCTCGGGAGTGGTCTCAACCCTGAATATTGTTGTCCTTTTCCTCGGCTCCCACGGGAGACCCTGGACACTCCCGGCCTGGACCCCCCGCCCAGGGTTCCGAGCCCTGTGAGAAGGGATTGAGGCTGCTCCTGTGTCCTGAGCTCACCTCACTCATGTTTCAAAGGGGGGGGTCTGGGGAGAGGGGAAGGAGCGGAGGGGAGGGGAACTCAGGCCACACGCCGCATCACTGCAGGCCGCCTTCCTGCTGCCTCTCCGGGGGCCCTGCCAGGCCCAAGACGCCAGCCGAGCCCAGGAGAGAAGAGTCCAGGAATGAGCACTGAGGGTCTGGAAACCCCAGAGGCCTCGGGGACGCAGGCTCTGTCAGGGCCTCCCTGCCCCCCTGGAGTCCTATGAGTCCTGCAGGATTCTCCTGTCTATTACCCCCACGACAGCCCACAGGAAAAGCCTGCCAACAGCTCCTCTTCAAACTGTCCCCTGATCGCAGGTGGAGGAGGGTTGGGGGTGATGGGAGGGAACCTGGGGACGATGGTGCGAGGAAATGTGCACTGTGGAGGGATGGGTGTTGGGACACTGTAGGACTGAAACCCAATCATGAACAGCATGCAGTGGTCTATGTCACTGTGATTTGTTGGATTATAGTTCTAAACATCTTATCTTTAACACTGGCTTGTCCTTTCTCCTCCACTGCAAGGAGTTTAGGTTTATTGAGTTACTCTCACCACAGTGCTCCTGAGGCACACCTGACTCCATCAGGCACTACTAATCCTATATTGCTTTTCTCTTTCCTTAATGTCTTTTGCATGGTTTAGCAATGTCCTTTTTGTACAGACACAGGAAGGCACTTGATGCTATGCTTTTGTAACACAGGAGTTAAGTGACTCCAAATATTTACTCCTGGGCATCTGTCATACTTACTTGACTTAAGTCTCAGTTGCCCTTACTTCCCAATACCCCCAAAAGGAGGGCCCCAACAAGGGACTTGGATGGACCCAGGGCAAGCTGTAAGCTACCCTGGCATTGAAAAGGGACAGGCTACGTGCCGTGCATGGTCACGGAACAAGCTCTGTCATGACCCAAAAAGAAGTAACTGAATAAGGACCCTGCTGGGGCTAGGAGAGACTAACCTGGCCCGGGGACTGTCGTCTGGAATATGGAGCGAGATGTCCCCAGGAAGAGCCCACCTTTAAGCTTAATACATCTCTCACTGTGTTCACACAAAATGACCAGAAAAAAATGGATTACTAGCTGAGGAAAGGAGAAAGAAATTCGCTCTCACATAGAATCCTGCCCTTGAGTGGATCTCCTGGTAATCTAGTGTTGAACCCCCAGATGTGATTTTGTCCTTGAGTTAATCTTCTAGAAGAACTTTCCCTGAAGGAGGGCTGTTACATCTATTTATCATAATGTTCAACTCCACTTACGTGTCCCACCACCCTTCACCCTTCACGATTTCTATATAACTACCCTGTAAGAGAGAAGGGCTGGAGCGATAGCACAGCGGTAGGGCACTCGCCTTACAAGCGGCCAACATGGCCGACCCGAGTTCGATTCTCCGCCCCTCTCGGAGAGCCCGGCAAGCCACCGAGAGTATCTCGCCCGCACGGCAGAGCCTGGCAAGCTCTCCGTGACGTATTCGGTCTGCCAGACACAGTAACAACAAAGTCTCCAATGGAGACGTTACTGGGCCCACTCGAGCAAATCGATGATCAACGGGAGGACCTTTACTTTAATATGGTATATTATGTTGATTGACTTGCAAATGTAAAACAATCCTTGGATTCCCGGGATTAGTCCTACTTGGCCAAGTTGTATGATCTTTTGATGAGTCCTTGGATTCTGTTTGCTAGTATTTTATTGAGGATCTTTGCATCTTTGTTCATCAGGAATATCAGTTTGAAATTTTCTTTGACTATGGGGTCTCTACTTTGGGTATCAGGGTGATATTTTCTTCATAAAAACTGCTTCAGGGTGTTTCTGTTTCTTCAATTACCTGGAAAAATTTTTAAAAGATTAGCAATGGATGCTCTTTAAAGGTTTGAAAGAATTCACCAGTGAATCCATCTGTGTCTGAAGTTTTGTTTGGGGGAAGACTTTTGATTAGCATTTCAATTTCCTCTATGGTAATAAGACGGTCTGTTCAGGTATTCCAAATCTTCTTGGTTCTGCTTGGGAGGATATAAAGAATCCAGAAATTGTTCATTTCTTCAAGGTTCTCTTGTTTAGTGCCATAAAGAGTTTCTGATTTGTGAGTGTTCATTCAGTCGGAGGTGCTGAGATAAGGAACAGAGAGAATTTATATTTTATGGAGGGTCCGGATTCACTCAGATCACGTGACAAAAGGTAGAGCAGATGAGATCTCCTTATATACCGTCATACCTCTAAAGGGATCAATACAGTGAAGCCATCAAAAGAAGTTACAGAAAGAACATTGAGGCAGCAAGGTATGTATTGCTTCCTTGTGTTTGCAATTCAGTGGGTGTAGGCCTCTGGAAAGAGATACAAAAATGAAACTGAAACTGAAACCAAAAGCTTTCCTGGGCTGCAAGGATCTGGGTTTGCATCCCAAAGACAAGTTGGGCAAGCTTCTGGAATCTACATTCCAAAGACTAGGCTGGGCTAGCACCTAGAATCTACATGTCAAAGTCAAGTCAGGCTTCTGTGAGAAGGAAAACTGACTCCTTTTCTGGTGTCCTGAAACTTATGTTATTATTGACTGAAGGCAGCTTCAAGAAAAAGATGTTCAGTTTCATCCAAACCAGTCAGGACACATGAGAAATCTGGCCCAATTTCATGGGTCCCTATGTTCCTGTCCGTGTGCGGTGCAGTCTACATGGGCTCATCCTGACAGCTCAGTTCAGCCTCAACAATTTTCAAAGTAAACTCTGATGAGCCTATGGTTTTCTGCAGTTTCTGTTGTTATGTCCATCTTGGCATTTCTGGTACAGTTTATTAGATTCCTCTCTCTCCGTTTCTATGTTGGTCTTGGTAGTGGTTTATCAATCTTGTTTATTTTCTTAAAGAACCAGCTCTTGGTTTCATTGATATCTTGGATTGTTTTCTGGGATCCCAGCTCACTGGTTTCTGCTTTAACTTTTATTATTTTCTTCCTCCTGCTTGGTTTGGGTGCCTTTTGTTAGTCATTTTCTGATCTCTTAAGCTGTGAAGTTAAGTTATTGATGCGGGCCTTTTCTTCTTCCCTGATGAATGCTTGTAGAGCTATTAATTTTCCTCTTATTATGCTTTTGCTATATCCCACAAGTTCTAGTATCTTGTGACCTCATTCTAATTTTTTACAGTAATCTTTCAATTTCCTCTTTGATTTCCTCTCTGACTCACTCATTGTGCAACATTGAGCTGTTTACTTTCCAGGTCTTTAATTTGATTCTCCATTTCTGTGTGTGATTCACTTCTATTTTTAGTACTTATGGTTTTTTTAGGCTTTATTTATTTATTTTTTTTTGCAGGGGCTGGGGCCACATCCAGCATTGCTCAATGCCAGGGATCAAACCCGGGTTGGCTGCATGCAAGGCAAGCACCCTAAGGACTGTACTATCTCTCTAGCCCCTATTTTCAGTACTTACAGTCTGAAAAGATGGTTGACATAATTTCTATCATCTTAACTTATGGAGGTATGTTTTGGAGCCCAGAATGTGTTTTATCTTGGAGAATATCCCATGTGTTGACATAATTTCTATCATCTTAACTTATGGAGGTATGTTTTGGAACCCAGAATGTGTTTTATCTTGGAGAATATCCCATGTGCACTGGAGAAGAATGTGTATTAAGCTCTTGGGGGATGGAAAAACTCCACAAGCCCTCAATGAAGAATTGGAAAGTGTGATTATGAATAGATAATGATGTAGGCAGGTAGATAGGGAAAGGCCCTTGGCAATGAAACTTGGATTAACAAAGTTTCATGAGAGAATTCTAGGACTGACCCACCTTGTGGATACAGAAAACAAAGACCTGATAAAACCATCCTTAGACCCTGAGGATATAGGCCTCCTCTCCACAAAGTTCCTCTTTTTGGACCTCCCTTTTAATCCGATTAACTTCAGTGATTCAGCCTAAAGAAAACCATCACCACTCCCAACTTCCCTGGTAACCTCTTTTGCAAGAAGCCCCATGTGGGGAAAAGTTGGAGAAATCCTATAAAGGCCACCTTGAACAAAGGAAGGGCGCACATATGCTGCCTGAGCTCATGTGCTGCTTGCGCCCATGTGGCCGAGCACATGTGGGCTGAGCACATGTGTTGCCTGCATCTCCCCTCTTGAGATGTGTACTTTCATGTACTTTCATGCTTTCGTGTCTAATGCTAGGATGTGTGTAGGGGCTCTCTCCGCCCTTGGAGAAGCCTGTGTTCTC
>JAOXYA010195365.1:9570-20440 GCA_028565675.1 Sorex palustris | reverse complement strand
GCCCGGCAAGCTACCGAGAGTATCTCGCCCGCACGGCAGAGCCTGGCAAGCCACCCGTGACGTATTCGATATGCCAAGCACAGGAACAACAAGTCTCAAAAAAATGGAGATGTTACTGGGCCTGCTCGAGCAAAACTCGATGAACAACGGGAGGACAGTGACAGTGAATTTTTTTTTGACTGAATCGCTGTGAGATCGAGCATCACAAGATTGTTCATGATTGTGCTGCAGTCACTCACTGTCCACGCCCTCCACCAGGGTGATTTCCCAGCACCAGGGTCCCCAGGTTCCCTCCCACCCTTCAAGCCACTCCAGCCTGCCTGCCTCTGTGGCAGACACCTCTCTCCCTCTCTCTTCTCTCTCTCTCTCTCTCTCTCTCTCATTATAGGCACTATGGATTGCGATAAAAATGCAGAAAGGTCGTCAGCTATATCCTTTTACCTGCTTTCAACACAGTTCTTGTCTGATCCGCACTTTTAACCCGGTATCCAGGGACCAGCCCCGGCCACCCTGGGGGGCTGCATCCCACAGGGGCAAGAAGAACTGGGGAAGGAGCCCCTCGTTTGAGACAGCTGTAAGCTCAGAGGGAAAGCGTAAGAATGACATGTGGGAATTTCCAGTCAGCCCCACAGAAGGACTAGCCAAGGACTGGCCGCTTTCACCTCCCCTCTCGGTTGCTGTCCTGCCTTGGACCGTGCTCAGGGGTCGTCCTGGTGGGCCCAAACCCGGGCCGACCTGTGCAAGGCCAGCGCCCTCCCCCGGTGCCATCGCTCCAGCTACCCATGTGCAGACATTATGGGAAGCCCCAGACATCGCTCGGGGTTGTGCTTTTACTTTCCACCTGCGGCTCTTCTAGGTAGATTTCATTTCAGAAGCAGTTCCATGCCGGGTCCTCCGGGCTTCGCTGAGCGGGGCAGCAGGAGAGGCCGGAGGGCTGGGGCACTGGGTTGGGTCCCCAGAACCGGCCAGGCGGGCAGCGGCTGGTGGCAGTAATGACTAGCCTGGGAGCAGTCCTGGGCGGGACCCGGGACCGGCCGGGTGGCGTCTGGACCGGGGCAGAGAGAGGGCAGGAGGGGGCGGGTGGCTGTGGGGTGGCGGCCCCCGTCTGCAAGGCAGGGCCAGCCCTGGGCAGTCCCCACCGCCCACCATGGTCCTTGGCCTCGGGGCGGCAGGTCAGGCCCCCAGAGGGAGCGGCTGAGCCGCAAGCTCGCAGGCTGTCTCTCCGCAGTACTGCCGGCCACTGGCCAGGGGCAGCAGAAACCCACCCCCTCCCCCGCAGCTCTGGGTTTCAGCCCAGGGCCAGAGGGTCACAGTGGGGACTGTCAGAGGGAGGTGGGCCAGAAAACTGACGGGTCAGAGGGCAGAGAGGGGGCAGGGGGCAGGCAGGGCGGGCGCTGGTGGGTGCAGGAGCCCCCAGACTCACGGGCCACAACAGAGACCCCAGACGGGACATCGTGGGGACTGACCCTCCCTCAGCCGCTGGCTTGCCCTCCGTTGCGGCTTCTGCCTGTCTCCACAGCCTGGCCCTGCCCACGGCCCTGCTAGCTCTGAGAGCCTCTGCTGGGGGCGTGCTCTAGGCTCACTGCTGCCCACCGGCCTGCTAGCGTCCAGCGAATGACCCGGAACGGTACCAGCTCCACGCATGTAGTCCTCGTTGCTCAGAGGAGAGCACCTTGGAAGGGAACGGGGAGCTGGTCCACCTGGACGGGGACAGTCCAGGTCGGCAAAGCCGTGCAGTGGACACTCCACCCTCCGGGCTCCAGTCTCTGTGTGCAGAACCCACCCCAACACCTGGGCACGATGGCTCTGTCCAGCCCGTGTGTCCAGGGTATGAACAGGCTGGGGAGGGCCTGTGCATGGCAAGTGGAAGAGTTCCAGAATGTTCTTCATGACACAGCACAGAATCAACCCCGGGGTCATGCAGAAGGGGCAGGACGAGAATGCTGCTAGCGGTCAGCTGCCACCAGGAGACCCCGTGGTGGGGAGGGGGGCTGCAGAAGGGGTGCCGGCCCGGCATGCACCCTGCCCAGGGAGGGGCCAGCACCCTGGCCAGCACCCAGATCAGGACCAGCTGCGCTCACAGTCTGGGGCTCTGTGCCCTCGGCCTGCGCCAGCCCAGCTAAGGTGCCAGCTTATCGCGCCCTCCCCCTCCTCTGCCGGCACCCTGGCCCTGCGTTTACGAGCCCTCAGGTCTCTGAGTAATGGCCTGTCTCCCCTAAATGACATCTTCCTGGGGGGTGAGTCTGCTTTGCTCTGGGTGGGGCTGGCGCAGAAGGGCCAGACAGTGGCCGGAGGGGCTCATCGGAGTCCCCCGGGAACTCCGACTGTGCAAGCTAGGAGAAGACGGGGACTCTCTCCGACGTAAAGCACCATGGGGCACGTGCCGGTCTCCGGGACACAGAAGGCAGGGGTGGGGGGCATTTTCCAGTGTCCCTGTGCACTGAGGGTCCCCTGTGTCCACGTGCACTGTGAGGGTCTATGAGTTCACAGCCCAGGGGCGTTTGGTGGCCAAGAACCACCTCTCCGGGCCCACTGACAAACGACAGATAGACGGATGAAGGAGCGAGGGAGGGAGGGCAGGCCAGAGGCTGGTGATCGGTGACCGCTTATTTCATCCTGGCTTCTCTCTTACAGGGTAGTTAGGTAGATATCGTGAGGGGTGGGGGGACATGGGTGGGGTTGAACCTTATCATAACAGCAAACAGAGGAAAGGCCCCTCCTACAGGGGAAGTTCTTCTAGGAGATTAACTCAGGGCAAAATCTCACCTGAGGGTTCAGGACTCCTGGTGGCTAGAAGATCCGTTCCCTGGTGGGATTCCACGTAAGGGTGTACTGTTTTCTCCTTTCCTCAGCTAGCAATCTGTCTAACAATCACATTAAATTTACTTCTAGAGGCTGGCGCGATAGCACAGCAGGTAGGACGTTTGCCTTGCACACAGCTGGCCTGGGTTCGATTCCCAGCATTCCAAAAGGTCCCCCAAGCACCACCAGGAGTGATTCCTGAGTGCATGAGCCAGGAGTAACCCCTGTGTATCACCAAAAAGAAAAAAAATTACTTCTAATATTCCTAGTCATTTTGTATGGACACAGGAAGAGAGAGATTAAGCTTAAAGGTTGGCTCTCCCTGGGGGACATCTCGCTCTATACCCCAGACCACAGTCCTCAGGCCAGGTTAGTCTTTCTGAACCCCAGCAGGGTCCTTATTCAGTTCATTCTTTTTGGGTCATGACAGAGTTTGCCCATGACCGTGATCTTAACTTATTATACTTTTTTGGGGGGCGGGGGGTCATACCCGGCAATGCTCAGGGCTCTGCACTCAGGAATCACTTCTGGCGGTGCTCAGGGGACCATATGGGATGCTGGGAATTGAACCCCACTCAGCCGCGTGCAAGGCAAATGCACTACCCTCCATGCTATCACTCTAGCCCCCTTGTTATTCTTCTTATGGCACTTAGCCTGTCCCTTTCTGATGCCAGGGTAGCTTACAGCTTACCCTGGATCCACCCTTATCCCTCACTGGGACCCTCCTTTTGGGGGTGTTAGGAAGTCAGGACAATTGAGGCTTAAGTATGAGGGTAAATATGGCAGAAACTCAGGAGTAAATTTTAGTAGGAGTCAATTAACTCCCAGGTTATGAAAACAGAGCATCAATTGTCTCCCTGTGTCTGTATGAAAAAGACATTGCTAAACCATGCAAAGGACAGAAAGGAAAAGAGAAAAGCAATGTAGGATTAGGAGTGCCTGGTGGAATCGGGTGTTGGGTGTTGGGTGCAACTCAATAGACTCTAGCAGGAGGAGGAAGGGCAAACCCATCTTATCCAACAAGGCCCCCCCAGGTCCCCAGGCACTGTGAGGGTCCCAGAGTCTGGGGCACGAGCAGGGCCACCCCTCGGCCCAGGAGTGTGGGCACAGGTGCAGAGGTGCTGAGGGGAGTGCAGGAAGTTGCATGGACTGGCCCCCGTCCGGGCTCCACCCAGAGCCAACACACAGGTTGAACCACCTCTGGGGACTCAGCCAGAAGGGGACCCGCAGCACTTCCAGAAAAGCCGGTCAGTCCGCTCCGGGTGCCGTGGACCTGAGCCAGGGCGGACGCCCTCCTTCCGACTGGCCACGCAGGACCCCGCGGTGGGCTGGTGCAGCAGCTGGTGGGGGGACACAGAGGATGGGCCTGGTCTGGGGGCCGGGCAGCTCCGGGGCAGTCTCGGGCAGAGGACGCTCGACTGCGGGCAGCAAGCCTGGCCCCCTGGCCCGAGCCCAGGCCTCCGCTGTGCCTGGGCTGGTGACCTGCGCCTGGCCTCTCCCTCCTGAAAGCAAAGCATCTCCCCGGGCGGGGCCTACCCCGCTGGGCACGGCGCCTCCCTCTTGGGGCTGTGGACCGGGTCCTTCCAGGGCAGGGCCCTGCTTCTGGACAGGAGCCTTCCCTTCTGGGGCGGAGCCTGTCCCTCTGGGGCGGAGCCTTTCCTTCCAAGGCGGGGCCTTTCCTTCTAGGGTGGAGCCTGTCCTTTTAGGGCAGAGCCTGCCCCTCTGGGGCGGAGCCTTCTCTCCCAGGGAGCAACCTGTCCTGGGGGCAGAGCCTTCCCTTCTGGGGCGGAGCCTGTCCCTCTGGGGCGGAGCCTTCCCTTCTAGGGCGGGGCCTGTCCTTCTGGGGCGGAGCCTTCCCTTCCGGGCAGGGCCTGTCCCTCCCCTGAGGCCGAGCTGTTTCCAGATTGCTTTGTGAACTGTCTAGGTTGTGGACTAGCATACTTGTAGCTAATGAGCTGGGTTCTAGAAGGATCCTCAGCTCCCAGCTAGGAAGGCCAGGAGGGAGGAGCGGCTGCAGACGCTGGATCTCAGCCCACTCGCTCCCAGCTGTGGCCCTCTGCATCCTCCGAGGGATCCAGCACTCTGGGGTCGAGTCTCCTCTGCCTTCCCAAGCTCCCTCTGCAGACGGCGTGCAGCTAAGCTCCCCAGGTGCTTCTTGACCTGGAGGCAAAACTCTCTGAAAGTCTGAAGAGCTCAGACAACTTCCCTGAGAATGACCCCACCATTGCGCCTGCCAGCCCCCTCTACGGGGTGCTGACCCAACCAGAACTTCCGGCCCTCCCGGGAAGTCAAAAGCAAGAACCCCCGGGCAGAGGGGTGAATTCTGGGGCAGGAGGCTATCAGCGTGGTGCCGTGTTTGGGGCAATCGTCTCTGTCGACTGTGCCCCCAGCGGCCCCCGTTCATAGGCAGCTCGGTTCCGTGTTGTTCATGGCCAGACCCGGTATTGGTGCATTGCTGGTTCTCTTAAACTCGGCCACTTGCAGTCATGCAGCTCCACAGGGGGAGTTGGCCGTGCTCTGCCAGACCCCCAGCCCTGCTGACCCGTCTCTCAGACCCTGACACTACAGGATGGCGAAGAGATCAGAGCAATCCCTGGGGCTCTCCCTGCCCTTGCCCACTCCAGAGCAGCCGGACCCCTGGGGCTGGCCGAGAGCCGACCCCCAGGCTTGTGTGGGGACCTGGGAGGGCAAGTCCAGCGGGCACAGGTAATGCTGCCTCCTCCAGGGAGCAGGGCCCGGAGGGCTGCCTGAAAATGCCCTAGGCCAGGGAGGACCGGAAGGCCTCAGCCGCAACAGCTGGCTCCAGCTCAGTCCTGGGGAAGCCTGAGCACCCCTGGGTGGTCCCCAAACACGGACAAAGCCGAAGTGCCCGGCAGCCCTCCCCCCCCCTCGTAGGTCTGAGGGGCACCTGCTGCCCCCTCGAGGTGTGCGTGGGAAAGCCTTGCTCTCTGGCACAGCCTGGCGGGTCCGTGGGAACGCATGTGTGAGTGTAGTCTGTGAACGTGTGTAGCGGTGTGTGAGCGTGTGTGAGAACGTGTGTGTGCACATGCGCTCCTTTTTGTGGGGTCTCACGTGTCCTCCCAAAGTCGTTGCATCCAGCTGTGTGGAGTCTGCAGGGGAGACTGGTCTGGTGCGGCCTGCCTGCAGCCTCTGGGCGCTCACCAGGTCTTGGGGGCACGAGGCTGACCCTGTCCGGAGGGTGGGGTGTGCGCCAGCACCTGCTGTGTTTGTGAGCTGCTTAAAGATGCCGCGGAAACGTTCGTTTTCAGATGGAGTTTCGTAATCCTGCAGTGCTGGACCCTGGGGTAGAATCCTGATCTGCGCCCAGCTGGGTGACCTGGAGGTCACTGCAGGGAGTGGCCTGCGGGAATGGGGCGGCTGGGAGGGGCTGCAGATCAGAGCAGGCCCCTCTGAGGGCTGGTTGGGCGGGGAATTCCCTGCAGGGAAGGAGCGCCTGGCTGGAGCCCTCCCTGATAAGGGGAGAAGAGCCTCAGGACGCGCCTTCCCACTCTGTCTGCTCCTGGACACTCTCTGGGCGCCAGAGGCCAAAGGGCATAGCCAGGTCGGGTGGGCTGTGCAGGCCGCAGGCCGCAGGCAGGGGTGGGAGGGCAGAGGCCCCATGTGGACCTCCTCCTGCTCCTGGCTGACCGGTGTCATCCCTGGGTAGGGCTGCAGGGACCCTCACAGCTCACGGGGCTCCGGGCAGGGGCGCTGGGTGCCGGGGTTCTCCCTGGGTGGGGTGGAGGGGCTCGGATGCAGAGACGAGGCTTCCTTGGGGGCTCCCCGCGCCGGGGAGAGAGCAGTGGTGACCGCAGCCAGGAGCACACGGCTGCCCGCCCATCTGCAGACTTCTGTGAGGGACCCTCAGGGTCCTGCTTCCAGGACAGGCATTGGCCACACGCTGCAGGGCTGGGGGCGGGGGCGTCGCCATCCTTAGGGACTCTGGGGGGTGAGAGGCTGGACAGGACTAGCCCCCTGCCCACTGTCCCAGGACAAAGACCCCGTCTGAATGGTGCTGTGGCCATGAGCCCTGGACACCAGCTCCCCTGCCCCCAAGGAGGGACCCCGGCTCAGGGCCAGGCTCAGAGGCCCAGTGGGGCTCAGTGCAGTGCCCGGGGCAGGTGCTGCTTCGGGGAGGGAGTGGACGTGAGTGGGGACACAGCCACTCTGGGCGCAGCGCTGGGCCTGGGACAGTCGGGAAGTCGGGTGCTGGGCTGGGGGGGGCTGGTGCTGGGCTGGGTGTTGGGTGCTGACCTGGGGGGCGGGTGCTGGGCTGGGGTCGGCTGCTGCAGCTGGGGGTCTGTGTTGTGGCTCGGGTGGGCGCTAGGCACCCCCTGCGGGAAGTTGCACAATGTCCCTCAGATCCCAGTGCTGCGGGTCAAAGGCCGCGTGCTGGCCAGCGTCGCTCTGGATGAATCTGGCCCTTTGTGGCCCGGGCTGTTTGCTCAGGGAGCCCACGCTTGTCCAAACACCCGGTGGGGGACAGGGAGGGCACAGCAAGGTCACCAGCTCCCTCGGCCCTGGGGCCAGTCCCCCCTCCTCAGAGAAAGGGCAAAGGAACAGCGTGCAGCCCTGGGCAGCCCTGAGGAGAGCCCCCCCAGGGCTGAGCCCAGGCCCAGGGGGCGGGGCTGGGAGAACCCGGGAGCAGAGCAGGGCGCTTGCCTGTCTCTCAGAGGAAGCCCCTGCTCGCGGGACCGGACGGCCCAGCCTCAGCCCGGTGGGGACGGCGTCGCTTCCTCCGGCTCGTGGACTCTCACCCGCTGGTCTGGACGGAGGAAGCCGGCCCCGAGTGGCCCCTGCCCTGGAAGGCCAGCGCGACCCCGACTGGGAGAGCCAGACTCTCCTGTGAACTGCAGCCGGGTGAGAAACGGGCCAGGCCCGGCCTGGACACAAGCCCAGACAGACCGCAGGTGACCGGGATGCAAGAAGATGCGCTGGCCACTCTGTGTGGCCTCTGGGCCTCCGCTGGCTGCTGCAGGCCGTGAGGATGCCCTGGCAGGGGGCACCGGGCTTAGAGACCTCCCGGAGGCGTCGGGGTTCCGAGTCCTGGGCTGGCCAGCCCTCGGCACGGAGGTCCTGGTCTGAGTGTGTTCGGGTGTGAACAGCCCTTGAAGTCGGTCCTGTCTGTGTGAGTCTCGGTCTCGGTTGAGCTCAGGCCTAATCCGGGGGTTCCACCAAGGCCTCTGCACCTGCCACGGCTCCGCCCCACCCTGCCGCTCCCCACTGCGTTTTCTGACCAAACAGCTGGACTCCAAAAGGTCGAGCCCGCGTGGCCCGTGGCCTGGCCTATGCCCTGGACAGGACAACAGTGTCACGTGGCGGGACAGAAATGCCCAGCGGTGCCGTGGCCTGCGGGGGCTCTGGGAGGACTGGCGGGCGGGATCCCGCTTGACCCTTCCTGCCCCCCCGCCCCCCCGTCATGTGTCACTCGCCAGCCTGGAGGGAGGCCAGGTGGGGGCTCGAATGGTCCACAATGACCAAGGCCCAGGCTGGCCCAGGGCTGTGCGCCCCTCCCGTTGCCCTGGCCGCCTCTTCCCGCTCCCCACGTGGGCCAGGCCTTGCCCTGAGCCCACGGCCAGCCCAGCACCGGGGCTGTGAGCGCTCTGGGAGTACGTTTGGGGAAGGCCCGTCCGCAGCCAGGGGCACAGTGAGAGGCGCTGGGGGAGGCCGAGGGCGGGCAGGGCTGGGTGGACCCGGACCTGGTAGGGTCATTGCACAGAGCACAGGGGCCTGAGCGGCTAGGGACGGGCTCTGAGCCCGGGGCTGCTCTGTGGCCGCAGCCTGGCTGGTCCTGGGGTCGCCCTGTCCCTTGGCCCACGCCTGCTCCCCCCAGCAGCGTCTGTTGGTTTGGGGGCCGCACCCAGCAGTGCTCAGGGGCCTGGAGATGCTGCGCCCCAGGGCCCTCCCCACTGGGCGCTGACTCCCACCCCTGAGGAAGAGCCCTGGGGGGGGGGCGGGGCATCCTGGAGTGGGCCTGGGGCTGCCCGGCAGGAGAGGAGGGGGTGCCGGCGGGCACAGGACCCTGAATCAAGGCCCAGCCATGGTGGGGTGAGCCCAGGCGGGCGGGAGCGGGCGTTCCCCTCACCCCGAGCGGGCAGAGCTGGAGCCCAGAGACCCCACCAGGCCTGAGCTTGTCCCCGGCGCCTGCTCCTCAGGGGGGTGCGGACGCAGGGAGCCCTGGCCGTGCCCCAGCCAGTGTCCCGAGGGGAGGGGACACTCGGTGTGGGGAGGGGCCGTGTGAGGAGGGGACCCCCTGTGTCCGGCTGTCCTGCTGACCTGGGGCGGCGGCAAGCGTGTCCACACTGAGGCAGACAGAGGCTGGCCTCCGGCTGCAGACCCCTGCCCTCACCCCCACCTGGGCCCCCTCCCCCAAGCCCCTGGTTGCCTCCTGGCAGACACTGTTCTGAGTGACCCGGGGCTGGAGTTCAGCCCCTGAAGCCGCTTTCCCCCAGACCCGGTCCCTGGACGAGGGTCCCGGGTCCCGCCCCACCTCTCCTGCAGCCCTCTCTCCCTCGCCCCCCTCCCTTTCTGTCTCTCTCTCTGCTCTGACTCAGGCCGGGACAGCCCGGCAGGCGTCCAGCCGTCCCTGAGTTTCTGCCCCGCCCAGCGGGCGGCCGAGTTTCACTCTGAAACTGGAGTTTCCTCCTGAAGGGGAGAAGCACTGGGCACACTCACCTGTCACTCACACACACACACAGGCACACGCGTGCACTCACACGGCAGCACGCCCACAGACACCCCCCACTCACATGTGTACACATGAACACACAATACTACACACGCTCACACACAGTACCCAGACACGCCCACCCACCAGCGAGCTGGTTCCTGCACAGGACACGCTGGTGCCAGGTGATGGCGGGCAGGGACCGAGGCTGGCCGGGCTCAGGCCACTCACGCAGAGGCTGCCCTGGGGGTGGGGGACGTGTGGCCCTTGGGCCCTGCTGTGGCCGGTGCGGAAGGAACCTGTGAGCTGCGTCCAGGCCTGCCTGGCCTTAGCTTGGAATGCCTGGAGGAAGCCCTGGGGGCAGGGGAGGGCGGGCTGGGCCCTGGGGGCAGAGAGGGGGGAGGGCTGGGACTTGGGGCAGAGGGGGGAGGGCTGGCCCCACCCACCTGGCTGCTCTTGGGCTCCTTTGAGCCCCACCGCGTCCTCCCAGCCCACCACAATGTCTGTGTGAGTTTGAGTGGTGTGTGTGGTTGTGATGTTTGAGGCAGTCTAAGTGCCGTGAGTGAGCATGTGTTTGTGATGTGTGAGGGCGTGCGTGTGTGTGATCCATGTGATCCATGTGTATGTGACTTGTATGAGTGAGCATGTGTAGGTAATGTGTGTGCTTGTGATGTTTGTGAGAGTGTGTATGTGATGGGTGAGTTTCTATATGTGATGTGTGCTCTGTGAGCAGCATCTGAGAGTGTGGCACATGTGAATGGCGTGTGTGTGTCTGGCTGTGTGGTGTGTGTTTTGTGTGTATATGTGTCTGGCTGTGTGGTGTGTTTTGTGTGTGTCTGGCTGTGTGGTATGTGAGTGGTGTGTGAGTGTGTGTGTGTGTGTGTGTGTGTGTGTGTGTGTCTGGCTATGGTGTGTCGCGTGGTAGGTTTGGTCTGACGCTGCCTGTGTGTGTGTGTGTGTGTGTGTGTGTGTGTGTGTGTGCTGACTTGTTCGTGGAGAGATGGTTCCCGGGGAGGTGCTGCCTTGCATGACGGCTGACCTGCTTTAGTACCCGGAACCCAGGAGTGACCCCTGAGCTCAGAGCCAGGAAGTGGCCCCTGAAGGCAGGCAGAAAGGAGGAGGGGCCCGAGGCTCCGGCTGGGCCAGGCTCCAGCTCCATGGGGAGGGGGCTTGGTGGTGGCGGACTAGTGAGGGAGCCACAGCTCATACATATTCAAGCAGCTTTCCAGGAAGCACATGCATATTCATGAGGCAGCATACAAAGAACACACGTGGCAGCGGGGCACAGTGTGTCTGGGGACACAGTGGGCCGGGCGCGGCTCTCCCAGGGCCAGGGTCTCCCCAGGAGGAGAGCCGCCGGGGGGGGGGGGGGCGCGTCCCCGGGGGCCTGGCCCTGTGTGC
>JAOXYA010195185.1:0-20443 GCA_028565675.1 Sorex palustris | reverse complement strand
CACCATTTCTGCATAACCCCTAATGCAGGGGGGAGGAGGAGAAAAGCTTGTTGGGTATGTTCCCTGCAGAGTGGAGACAAGATACTGAGTAGAATCAAGCTGTTTTTTTCCAGTGGGGCTAAAGGAATCTTTGATCTGCCAGTGTCAGTGATGACACAGACCCTGCAAACCACAGGGTTGAGTGGGAATCAGAACTTTGGTCCTTAAAGATCCAAGGTGTTGGTGGAATGTTCCCAGAGCTTCAAGAAAGGAAGCAAACAAGCTATCTCTAAAGGTGCTGCTTGGCATATACAGAGAGAAAATTCTTGGTCTGACCGAATGTGGTCTCTCTTTTCCAAGTGCTACTGACCCAGAGCTTCTCAACACAGGGAGAAGTGGGGTTTCTTGGCAGAGAATCTTGCAAACACCTGCCTTAGATGAAGTTGTGGATTATCCCTCAAGAATCACATGGTAAATGTTGTGGCCGTATCTAGGGAGATTCAACTAGAGGAAGAAAGACACTCAGACATTCGAGAAGCTAGATGTTGGAGTCTGAATGGATATGGCTTCTGGAGAGTTCTCAGAAATATGGCAATGGTGTCCATTTCAAACAGGTGACAAAAATGCAGACCAAGGGGGTCTGGAGATGGAGGCCAGAGTCTTGGTTTGAATTTTCTAGTGGTCTCAAGAGGCAAGAGCCATGTTGGCACAGAGGGAAGAAATGGGAAGAAATGAACTGCCAGTGCCCCTCGCAGGTGGTTCACTGACTCACTGAGTGAGGAGCAGATATCCCATCCAGTGAATACACAGATCTCAGTACTACGCAGGGGGTGGCAAAGGGATGCTGCAGAGTATGGTGCTGTGCTCTGAAACCTAAAGAGTTCAAGAGTGGTAAATCCTAGCTTATATCCATTTGACACAAGTAGCCACGTGGTTGTGAAGTCTATTAAGAGACAGTCCCATGCAGACCCTGCCCTCCTTGTTCCCGCTCCAGGAGTACGATTCATTTTTTTTTGTTTGATTGTTTTGTGTTACTTTCTTTCTTTCTTTCTTTCTTTCTTTCTTTCTTTCTTTTTTTTTCTTTTTGGGTCACACCCAGCAATGCTCAGTGGTTACTCCTGGTTCTGTGCTCAGGAGCCAGTCCTGGTGATGCTCAGGAGACCATATGCCGGGGATTGAACCTGGGTTGGCCGCGTGCAAGGCAAAAACTCTCTCCCCTCTGTACTATTGCTCCAGCCACAGGAGTGCAAGTGTGACTGCAGAAATCAACAGAGGGTGGTGTCGCGGGCGGGTGCCTACTGGTCAGGTAAAACAGCACTACCTGCCCACACCCAGCCCCAGCAGCTACTGATCCCCATAGTCAATTAGCTTCCAATTACTGGGGAGCACAGCAAGCACAGATCAGCATCTGCCCTCCGACCTGTCCTGTGATCATCAGAACACTTCCTAAGTGCTAGGACATGAATGTGATGTTCTCAGCCCCAAATCCAGTGCCTGCCCAGTCTCTCTGAGGAGGGCTCCCCTCCCCAGCCTCTCTCGCACATGCCTGCACAGACACTTCACAACAAGGCCTGCTTTAGTCTCAAGGACTTGGCTTGAGCTGATCTCATCATATTTTTTTTGTCTGTGTTCAGGGGAAAAAAAATCCTCGCCGAAGCTTCTTTTTTTTTTTCTCTTGAACCCTCTTGATGCTATAAAATGTGGGGCTCAGCAGAAAATCGGTGGAATACTCCGTGGAGGATAATTTGAGAAAAATGTAATAAAAGAACCTTTCCTGAAGGTGTGGGGGAGGAAGGGAAGCCCAGGGACAGTCCCGCACCCGGGGGGTGGCATCTGCAGCTCAGCTCAGTTCTCCTCGCACAGGATTGAGCTGAGGCAGAACCTGGAAGGTTCTTCATTTCTCCCCACCCCCCTTTGTGGCTTCGGTTCCGATGACACCAGGGGACCGCACTCTGCGGGATGCTTGTGCCCAGGATCACAGGGTGGCACTGACTGAGCTGTGCTCACGGGGGTCACTGCACTGCTCTCACGTGCTTGCAAGGGGTCCCACTTCCTGGTCAAGACACTCACACAGCTTTGTGGTCTTGGTGCCTGCTGAGGGCACATGCTTGAGCCACAGGCTGGCACCTCTCTGACTGAAACCGCACCCTACTGGGGTCCTGGGGAAACCAGAGGGCCAGAGCTAGGCATGTGGGCAGCACAGAGGCACTGCCTCATGTTTGCAAAGCTGGTGCATTTACCCACTATGCCACTGCCTGGGTCCCGCCAGAGGACACGGTCACCTACCTATGCACCCACAGTAGCCACTCAGCTCACAGAAGGAGCAGGTCCAGAAAGAAGATGATATGTAGCACAGGTTCCTCTACTTCCTTCAGGATTTACACTCATCCTTTGCCCTACCCCCCCCCAAAAAAAAGAACAAATATATATTTTTTTCTTTTTGGATCACACCTGGCAATGCACAGGGGTTCCTCCTGGCTCTGCACTCAGAAATTACTACTGGCAGTGCTCAGGGAACCATGTGGGTTGCTGGGAATTGAACCCAGGTTGGCCACGTGTAAGGCAAACACCCTACCCACTGTACTATCGCTCTAGCCCCTAGAACAAATATTTTCAAGTGAATAAATGAACCCAGGGAGGGGCTTTGGGCAGTGGAAAACTTAGACAGTGATAGGGAGGCAGCAAGTATTACAGGGCATGAACATTCAGGAGGAAGAGAGTGGAGAGAAAGGCGGGGGGGGGGCAGGGATAGCAGTCTCGTGGTGCATCATGTGCTCCCAGAAACATGAAATCCTTTGTGAGAAGAAAGCAGGGGGGTGGAGAGTGGTGGGTTGGGGAGCCTGTGTGTGAGAAGACACATTCTTGGGAGCGTGGAGCATTCACAAAGAGCAGAGCCCCTCTCCCCAGAACCTCGGAACAGCAGGTATTAAGCACTTTTTGAACCCAATAAAAGTCTTAGCAGTCCCTGGTGAAGTAATAAACTTTGAATCAATAACACTGCACTAGCCAAGCATTAGCCTCTGAATTTCCTCTCATTACAATACCCAGCGGAGAGATGGTCAAGATGCAAGCTCAGCAGCTGCCCCACACAGTTCCCATGTAGATGCATCATCCCTCCCGCCCGCCGTGAGCGGAGAGCACTTCTTTCTAGAAAGCTTTTTAAAGGCTTGGGTGGTACAGAAAATACCACTGGAGAATCTACATGAAACTGCTGTCTGTGTCTTGCCTATAAAGAGCTACCGAAGAGACAAAATAACAGTAGTACACTATTTATTTGGGGGCGGGGGAGGTTTGGTCCGCCTGGAGGTGTTTTGGAGTTACTCCTGGCTCTGTGCTCAGGAATCACTTCTGGTGGTGCACATGGGAATCAAACTACGGTTTGATGCCCATTTGCGGTGCTGGGAATCAGAGTAGGGTCAACCGCGGGCAAGGCAAGTGCCTTAAGCTCTGCCCTAACTCCCTGGCACCAATAGTACACTTAGTACAACCACAAATATTAAAACAGTCCACACCAGAGAAGTACTAAGCATGTATCCTGTGGTAGTCAATGTGAGGCTCTTTCAATAATCAAATGTAGGCCAGTCCTTCTATATGCCACCCAGTGTGATGTGCTCTGAATACAGGCCAGCTAAGACAAGATCCCTATTCAGGAAAGGATAGCGAGCTGCAATACAAACCCTTTGTGCCACAGACCATGTGCAACTCAGGTGATAAAGACATGGCTTCTTAAAAGCAAGTGCCTTAAAAGGACTAGAGCAATAGCACAATGGGTAGAGCACTTGCCTTGCATGCAGCTGATCCAGGTTCCATCCCAGGCATTAGATATGGTCCCCCAAGCACCACCAGGAGTGACTCCTAAGTGCAGAGCCAGGAGTAACACCCAAGCATCACTGGGTGTGACTCCAATTCTCCCCGCCCCGCCCCCCTCCCCAATCTTTAACATGTTTTTCTGTTGTTGAGCAATCAGGGTTACAATAGAGAAAATATTATGCTTTGGGGGGTACAAAGTTACTACACATTCACCTCAAGCAAAGTACTACAAACTGTCCATCACTGTCACTTCTACTTAAATTGTCACTGATCCAGGTGGAGGAGATAAATGAGATTTTTCATCTTTTATGACTTTCTGATTTTAACTGAGCTATCACAATTTACAGTTCCGCTAATAACAGTTTCCTACACATATCATTCCAACACCACACCCAGCACCAGAGTGCCCACTCCCCTCCACCAGTTTTTCCTGGTCTTAGATGCTAACAGTGTTTGTGAATTAAGCAAATGCAGTAGGTTATGTGACAAAAACAAAAAAAAAATCCCCAAATATCAGTGAACTTCAAACCATGTGACAAGTCCCACTGTGAATGACCTGAAGGGTTGAGTCAACTTCAGCAGCGAGAGACTTGGAGTGATGAAAAAAGCAGCTACCATCAAAACTTGGACACCATCAAAGTAACCCAACGTTTCTTAAAGCTTCTACTCAGAAAGGGCATCCATCATTGTCACTCATACTGAATGACTGTGACAGCTTGTTCACCCATAGTTGAGTTCTGCTGAGCAACGAAAGTCTTGCTGCACTGTATCCCCAAAGAGGTGGGTGGCCAACATTTGTGAGAGCTCCTTGTGGCTTCCTAAAAGTGAGAGACGCGTGGAGTGAGGGCAGAGCTGTTTCGGATGCGTGAGCAAAGCCTGAACTTTGTTTTCTCTTCTCTGGCACACGATCCAAGGGCACGGCTGGCTCCTTTATGAAATTTGATATGTGACGCTTTCCTGTTCTTATTTGGCAATTGTAGGAATTTTGCTTCCAATGCATGTTTGAGTCACCCCTGTTGGGAGTAATTAGAAAATGAGGGAACTGGGGGTGGGAACAGAAAAAGGAAACAGGGCAGATGGCAGAGAAGTAGTGGATTTTTGCAAAGATGCTCTGGCAAGAAACAGGAAGCGGAAGAAAACTCCAGAAAACTTCATATCCTGAAAGAACCCCATTCCATATCTGTAAGAAGAGTCACCTAAATCTTCTGGGGTCTTTTTCAGGGATAGTTAGGCCATGCTCCTTGGTTCTCAAGGACTATCCCTGACTCTGGGCTCAGGGGTCACTCCTGGTGGTATTCAGGGATCACTGTGGTGCTGGGATCGAACTGGGGCTGGCCACATGCAAGCCAAGTGCCTTAACACCAGTACTGTTTCTCTAGTCTTAAATACTAGAGCTATCTAAAGTCACATCACCATTGAAACTTAAATGGTAACCAGGAGAAGAGAATAAAAGCAATTATTTATAGGGTCAAGTTATCTACAACCAAACAAGAAATTCGGGTTGTTTTTAGGTGATGAAGAGTTCGTAAGAAGCAAAAGGGAAGTATGAGAAAATGTCATTTTCTCTTGCTTTATTTCAGCAAATATAAATATTACACATACAACTTTTGGTTGACCTCTTTGAAAACTTTATTTCTACATAAAAAGTCTTCAAACTCAAATATTTTTAGCACTGATTACAAAAGGTTTTTACTTTATGTGAGGGTGGGGTAGTCCTCCAAAGTAGTTCAATGCTCAGTTCCCGTCGTTCAGAAGCAACCAGGGCTGTACTTGGCAGTGCTTTGAGAATGCTGCAAAGGCAAAAATCGAACTTACAGTCTCACAAATGCAAGGCATGGATTCCAGCCCTTTAACTATCTCCTTGAGCCTTTGAATTTGCTTCCATATACATATATCCTAACCAAGGAATTCAGAAATGGAGATGTTCCTTTTTTATCCTCTGGTTTTCATGGTTCCATTTCAATGAAGGCCTGTATCATCTCTAATCTGTGATATTAGGTCTTCCCACATTAACCTCTTTATGATGAAAATTCTCTCAGAAGCAGAGGCAGAGGTTATTTTGTTTTCAGTTCAAGGCTACTGGAGTTCTGTTACAAAGTCAGAGAGTTTCAGAGACAGTTCAATTTCTTTCTTTAATCCCCCTATACTGTGAGTTTCAAAATAAAAAGTGTGGGTCGTGCAAGGGACTCAAGCATTCAGTGGCCAAAAACTGTTCCCCTGTTTAGCCCACCGAAGGCAACAGATGGACAGATGGATGAAGGACTGAGGGAATGGATAAACTGGGTCTGGGCACCGGGCTGATTGGTGGACAGTTTATTTCTCTCTCCCCACCAGTGCAGTCCAATCTCTCTCCCCTTACAGAACAATCATAGATGTAGTTTTGGTTGTAGTCCCAATCATCATAGTTCCATCATCCTACTCTTCTTGTAGACCTCAAAGTCCTCTAGTCCCAGTCATCTTCATTATCTAGTCCTTTTTCTAGTCCCAAAGTCCCCAAATCCCATCTTTTTCCTTACAGCAGAGTTATATAGCAATCATGAAAGGTGGGGTACACATAGGTGGGGGTAAACATTGTCATAATAATAAACAGAGGCAAAGTCACTCCTACTGGGGAAGTTGTAGGGGATTAACTCAAGAACAAAATCTCATCTGAGTGTTCAGCGCTCCAGATTACTAGGAGATCTGCTCAAGGGCAGGATTCCATCCAGGGTGTATTGCTTTCACCTTTCCTCAGCTAGTAATCTATTTGAACAATCATAGTAAATTTACTTCTTAAAATATTTCTAGTAATTTCGGGATGGGCACTGGTGGAGGGATGGGTACTTGATCATTGTAAAACTGAAACGCAAGCATGAAAGTTTGTAAGTCTACAACATTACCTCATGGTGTTTCACTAATAATAATAATAATAATATTTCTAGTAATTTTGTATGAACACAGAAATATATATATATTAATCTTAAAAGTTGGCTCTTCCTGGGGCCATGTCACTATATATTCCAGACCACAACCTCAGGTCAGGTTAGTTTTTCCTAATCTCAGCAGGGTCCTTATTCAATTCCTTCTTTTTAGGTCATGACAGAGTTTGTCCCATGACCATGCTCTTAATTTAATATATATATATGTATATATAATGCTTAACTTGTCTTTTTTTGATGCCAGGGTAGCTTACAGCTTTCCCTGGGAGTCCATCCAGTCTCTTTGTCTGGACCCTGCTTTTTGGGGGTGTTAGAAAGTAAAGGCAACTGATGCTTAAGTCAGGTCAATATGATTGATGCCCAGGAGTAAATATTATTTGGAGTCAATTAACTCCCATGTTACAAAGGCATAGCATCAACTGTTTTCCTGTGTCTAACAAAAAGGCCATTGCTAAACCATGCAGGTGACTAAAGGATAGAGAAAAGCAATATAGGATTATTAGTGCTTGATGGAATTGGGTGTGCCACAGGGGCACTGTTGTAGGAATAACTCAATAAACCTAAACTCCCTGTTGGAGGAGCAAGGACAAACCAATGTTATCTAACACTGTATCACCTCTGCTCACACACAGCCAATGCAGGGCACTCGGCCCATGCTTCACGTGAATGGTTTGGGGAGAGCATCTTCTTCACAGCTGTGGCCTCAACAGCTCCATGTGGCACCACCCCTGGCCACATGTCAGCTGTGTGGTCTGGAGTTAAGAGTTCATGGCTGGACCAGCACCTCAGGGTAAGTGCGCCTACACTGGGAAATTCTCTGGGCCATTGTTTCCCCACATGAAAGCAGCAGGCAGGATTGGATAAGTGCAGTGGTAAGTGCCTTGAGAATGGAGCACTTGACACCATGCTTGAGAGTTGGTGAGTGCCCCACACAAGTAGCTGGCTCTTTGCCCACCTTGCATGTCATTTTGGAAGGAAGCTGCTTCCCGACTATCCCACCCCACTCTGAACCTGCTCCTCTGGTCTCCAACCCACAATGGCTCCCGGCTCTGCTTTGCCTGCTGTGCCTTCGAGGTGAACCTTTGAAGAAGGTCACTCTACCTTATAAATGTATTTGCAATAGGTTGGGGACCACTTCTGGCAATGCTTTGAGCTTAGTCCAGGTCTGTGCTTGGGGTTGCTCCTGGAAGTGCTCAGTGGTCAATATCAGGGCCAGGGATTGAACTGGAGTTGACCTCGTGGGAAGCAAACACTTTTAACCCCTGCACTCTCTCTCCAGTTCCAAGAATGAATTTTTACACCCTCAGAAAAAGAAATGTTTTTATTTGTTTTCTTACGATGACACTTGGTTGTTTGGGGGTTGTTCCCTGCAGCGCTTTGAGAAGCAGGTGGTGCTGGAGATAGAACTTGGATCTCCTGCATGCACAGTATGAACTCGCCCTTTGAGCTATGCCCCAAATTTCCTAGCATTAAAGAGGGCCTATTTAAACTCAGACAAGGTGCAGAATCTCTGGCAGGGCTCCCAAATCTACCTGGATATCCCAGCGTGCATACTAAGAAGACTTGAGTCTCCTGCTACCCAAAAAGATGTTCCTCCATTGCTGAAAGAAACTACATTCCTCTACTTCTGCAGACGAGAAGCAAAAGTGGCTTAAATCTTAATATCAACTAAGGAATAAAGGTTCAGTCTGCTTGAGAATTGTGGTCCTTTGTGCCCTTTTCTCCCTCCACACCCACCCTGCCCTCAATCCAATCCATCACAAAGGCTTGTCAAGGTTCCGCCTTCAGTGTCCGAAGACCTGCTGGTCTCCGGTAAAATCCCTGGTGCTCACCATGGCAAACACCAATGAGTCATTCCACCTGGCCATGGATCCTGTCATTATTTCATGCAGGAGGCTCCCACCTAGGAAACTGCATGGCCTGCACAATTCTCTGTGCTATTTCGTACCCCAGGGCTTCACTCCCACTGAAACGCATTCCCTCATGCTGCTCATGGTACTCCTGGCAAACATCTTCCTCTCCATCATTTTTTGGTTTGTTTTTGTTCTGGGGTTACATTCAGTAGTACTTGAGCAATCGCTCCTAATAGTACTCAGGGGACCTTGGAGTGCTAGAGATGGGATTCAACATTTCTGCCTTCAAAGCAGGTGCTCCTGTCCCAGCCAACATTCCACTCTACCTAGATACCATTCTCCTCACCTTCCTAAACTCACACAGATGCTCCTCTCCTGTGTTCTCAGAAATTCTCTACCCACTCCTCTGTTTTCACTCTAATGGTACAATTACCGATTTGCAATCTCCCCCAGCTGGCTGGATCAGGTCCCGTACTTTATTCACTTCATAATCCTCCAGGGCTTAGAATAGAACCATGAATAGCTACTTAACCAATAGTTCCTGGAAAAGGAAGCAAGTTTGCCCTCATATATTCTGACTTCTGAATATAAACTTGGATGTGGTTCCTAATCATAAATCATAAATGATTCTCACCCATAACAGTCATAATTATTTTCCTGATTTATAAAGAACTGATTAGATAAGTCTTTCCTCATTTGTAAAGTAGATAATGGATTGGCTGATTTCTCCACCAACCACAAGGTAGAATGATTCTACAAAGCATGTTTTCTAAACCCAGCTCTTGTGATGAGCAGCAGAAATGAAGACTCTGGCTAATGATACACAAAACCACTTGGCAAAGTACTCAAGAGCAATCATTTGACAACCTTCTTTCCTGTACTCCCCACCTATTCTCTCACTAATGCAGAAACACCTGCCACTTCAATTTTTTTCCAAATGCTATGTAGACTTTCTTGTGTCTCTAGCTTTTGGTCCATGAAGATCACACAGCATGGAATATCACCCAGTCTCTTTTTGCCCAGAGAAATCCCATTCTTCTTTCTCTGGTTATGAAATTTCTTCCCTGATTAGATATTGACTGCAGCACTTTTCCATTTGCCCAGTGTTATAAAAAGTTTCTAAGACATCCACAACTTTGACTTGATTACATCTATTTCATGAAACTTGAAGTGGGCCCTATTCATTGCAACTGCATTCAAAATGCATAGCTCTGCCCACACAGTTTGTAAGACATTCTTTTGTTGGTATATGAATATATCCCTGATGTCTCTAGAGAATGAGAACCTCCAAAGGGCAAATTGGCAGAACCTGAAAAATAGTTTAAGTTAAAATCCTCCTTCATTATATTAGCCATAAAAGCATGATGTTAAAGCTACAGAGCAGGGGTTGGGGACAGCACAGCACTTATTCACTTCATAATCCTCCAGGGCTTAGAATAGAACCATGAATAGTTGGGTTCCGTTCCAACTACCACATGGTCCCCTCAGCACTGCCAAGTATGGCTCAGCACTACCAAGATGGCCCAGGTATTCCCTGCACTGCAAAGCCCAAGCAGCATCATACATTCAGACCCTTGTACTGAACCACCAATCATTTGGTCAAGAATCACCACCAGTGGGGCCCCTGGGCCCTCCTAAACATCATTTAGGAGTTCCCTGATCCCCTCCACAAAAAGTTGCAAAGGCAAACATTATTTTGGGGGAAAAGTTGTTCTGAAAAACTGAAAAATTCTCAAAGCATGACAGAACACATCAAGTCAAGAAACTATGCTAGAACCATTAAAATAATAATATGGGGTCCAAGAAATAGTTACATGAATTAAGGTACACACCTTGCATATGGCTAACCCTGGTTTGTTCTCTGGCACCACATGATGATGCAAGCATCACTGGCCTCAAGAACCTCCAGGCTGTCTGGGTAAGGCCAAGCATTTTGGGGTCTATCCAGAACCACATCCTCAGGTCATCACATTAAACCGTGCCAACAAGGGTGGTGGGTATTGCCAGGAAAGGCCCCTCAGGTTGCCTGAGTACCACTGGAAGACCCCAAAATGGCAATATGAGGATTACTTGGAAATAGGAAAAAACATATAAGTCAGAAGAGGAAACACAAAATTAAATATATGGTATGACTGTAACTATTATAGAGCCCTATAAAAAAAAAGATTTGATGGTTGTCTAGAGAGTTAGGAACAGACCATTCTGCCCCAATTATGGGATTATCGGGTAGCACTTGTATTTTTAATAAAGCTCCACTGCTCATAAAAAGTTGTTACTAAATGATAATGATGATCATAATAAAAACGTAAAGACAGAAAGTAGAAGTTAATGAAGATAAAAACAGAAATAAAGAGGTAAAAGGATGTGCTGAACCAAGCTGCAATATGGCAGTGAAATGAACAGATGTAACAAAATGATACAAAACCCCGCTTGAAAAACCAATAGAATATCCCAGTGACATAAATGAAGAAGAAATCAATTCCTGGCAAGGATGAAGGAATGGATGCACAGGGGGTTGCAATGACTTCAGAATCAGACATGAGAACCTTACAACAGATGGCAGATTTCTTCCATTTTTGTGGCAAGATATAATGAAGGCTGACGAAAGGCATAATCTGAGATGCTCCTTATAACGCACTTTACCTGAAATTCCACATAATGTAATGCACCAATGTTAGAAAATTAATTCATGAAGGAGAATTACAAACCACATAACTGTAACATACTGAGAAAGTTCAAGTAGATGCAATTCAATGGAAGATTTTATAAAGATCTATATAATGTTTACCAAAGAACTAAAAAAAATGGAAAAACATTAGGAACCATAAATGATTACTATATCAAATGAATGAAAAGTAAAATCTCAATGAAAACAAATGGTTTTTTTTTTTAAAAAAAAAAGAAAGGACCAAAAAGGCCAAACTGTTTAAGTCTATCTCCAGAATCTTCCTAATTATGTTCCGCTTCTGGGAGTGGTTTGATGCTTTTCTCTGCAGGAATTTCCATGACTGTGGTTGTTAACATGTGCATGAGCTAGTATAGAGGCTCCCTAGGAACTTACTCCTTTGTGGTCCCTTTCAGAACCAAATCATGTTTGCCTCTGGCAAACCTGGATCTTGAACCAGTTTCTCTCTGAATTTTGTAGCTCTAGATTGGAGCAATAGCACAGCGGGTAGGACACTTGCCCTTCAGGCGGCCTATGGTGTTCGATTCCTCTGCCCCTCTCAGAGAGTCACTGCAGAGCCTGGCAAGCTTCCCATGGTGTATTCGATATGACAAAAACAGTAACAACAAGTCTCACAATGGAGATTTTACTGATGCCTGCTCAAGCAAATCAATGAATATGGGAGGACAGTGCTACAGTGCAGATTCTCTGCCTGAATCAGACTCTGAACTTTATTCCCATCCTAGTGAAACCTAAGGTTTGAATTTCTCACAAGCAACTTTTTTTATTTTCCTTCAAAATAACAAATGACATGAGTAAGATTTCATGACAGACCTGGGGGAATCAAATAGAATGTAACATTGAGAAATAAAAAATAAAAAAGGCCCATTAAGAAACACAGAGAAAAAATATTCAATCCTGGGAATGCACAAGTTTGAAAATGACAGGTGACAGGAAAGGAGAAAACCTTCAAAATAATGACTGAAAAAAATGTTAACAGTTAAAAAAAAAATGAGTCTCTAAGACTCGTAAAACTTTAGTGCTGTCACAAGTTAAAGCTGAATTTTATCCAAGGAAAGAGAAAAATGTCTGACAAAAAAGATAAAAAGAAAATTACCAACAAGGAAAACATAATTACACTAGCAGATTTCTCATCAGTTCCAAAAACTGAAGAAAGTAATGAAAAAGTATTTTCTAAAAATGTCTAAGAAATTCTTTGGGGAACAGAGAGAAAATAATTCATTTTCAAATTCCATATGAGGAAACATGATTACACATAAGTGAAGCCAAAAAAAAAGTAGAAGACAATTTCATGAAAAGAAGGAAGATTTTACCATGTCGAGTCATCAAGGTCTTGTTGAGAACTAACAGGATCGGGACTGGAAGACAGTACAGCAGGTAGGGCGCATGCCTTGCATGTGACCAACCTGGATTTTATCTGGTCAGGTCCTCTGAGTCTTGCCAGGAGTGATCTCTGAGCACAGACCCAGAAATAAGCTCAGAGCACCATAGGTGTGGGCCAAAAAAAAAAAAAAGAAAAGAAAAAGAAAGGAACCAAGAGAATTTAGAACTAAGTATAATTTTTAAAAAGCAGCAAAAAAGAAATATATTGATTATGACATTAGCAAATGAGCCCAAACTGACTGGTGAAAAACACAGAAAAAGTTAATTTGGGGATGATCATAAGGCAGACGCAAGTAGAATACAAAATCACATTATATAAAGGAGTGGAAAGATGAGCATTAAACTCTAGTTGAGCAGTATTATAGATCCTCATGCTATTTGCATAAAGGATAGAAATATTTTTGGCCTTTGATTAATATACTGTATTTCACAGCATAATTGTCATCACTGCATATCATTGTACCAATTTTTCTCAGTTCAGAAACTGCTTTATAACCTTTGGGGGAAAAAAACTTCACAAAACATGGGTAGCACTCCATTTTTTTAAGTGGCATAAAATCTGTGATCATTATGTGGTGAAACATGGTAGGTGTTTATAATTTACAGCGATGAGAAAAAAAGGAAGCTATGATTTCCAGGGAAAGGGTGTGTGCACAAGGCATGAAAAAAGGGGGTGGGATGAATTTTAAGACACTAGAAGAAGAGAGAAAAAGAAGAGAGAAAAATAGAAAGCACATAGTAGAAGAGAAGACCAGCAAAATGAGGGTCCAAGACTTTTGTTATCAATTTATTCGGAACTTTTGCTAGAAAAGCCACCTACTTTTCACCCTAGCCTCTAGATCTTGGCTAACTCCACTGGCAACAAAACTTATGCTGGCTACTCTGTCATTCTCCCCAACCAGGCTAGGGTGAGGTTTTGGGTGTGATGGGGACAACTGGGACAGAAACAGAGCATCAGCCAAAAGACTCATACTGAAAATTCCATGCTCATAAATAAGCATTTTCCTATTTGTTAATGAAAGTAGGGCTGGAGCGATAGCACAGTGGGTAGGGCATTTGCCTTGTACATGGCTGACCTGGGTTCGATTCCTCCGTCCCTCTAGGAGAGCCTGGCAAGCTACCAAGAGTATCCTGCCCCCACAGCAGAGCCTGGCAAGTTCCTGTCGCGTATTTGATATGCCAAAAACAGTAACAACAAGTCTCAAATGGAGATGTTACTGGTGCCTGCTCGAGCAAACTGATGATGAACAACGGGAGGATAGTGCTCAGTGCTAATGAAAGCAAAAGAAAATTGAGGATCCCAATGAAGAGACATAAGAGATAACGCTGTCATTGTCATTGTCCTCCCGTTGTTCATCGATTTGCTCAAGCGGGCCCAGTAACATCTCCAGCGTGAGACTTGTTACTGTGTTGTAAAAACTCTGCCATTCATATTTTGGCATATTGAATACGTCACAGGTAGCTTGCCAGGCTTTGCTGTGTGGGTGAGATACTCTCCGTAGCTTGCTGGGCTCTCCGAGAGGGGCGGAGGAATCGAACCAGGTTTGGCCGCAAGGCAAATGCCCTACCACTGTGCTATTGCTCCAGCCCAAGAGATAGCACTGACTAAATGCAATGCATGATTCCAGAGAGAAAAACTAATTATAATTTTTTAAAAAAGAAAAACATTAATAGGACAACAGGATTAATCCAAAATATCAAACTTTCCCACCTAGTTTTTACCCTATGACACTCTGTTCAGGAAAAGATACTAAGTGCACCCCTGTAACTTTACCTCTTTAAGGCAAACAGAAAGTGCTCCCCGTTTGTACCCAAGACTTCCACAGGCCCTGCACCATTTCAGTGCCCCACCCAGCACTAGACCATAAACTAGCAAAACTGACTCAAGAAGGAGTGATGTTGGTGGACCCCATGGGTGGCTCACATGAGAAAGGAGGAGAAAAAGACGGTCACCTTCTCCCGATCTGCCTCTGCCACCCGCACCCCAGGCTTACTGGGTTCTTGTCTCGCCTCGCAGAAAAGAATTTCAGGAGTAGAAAAGCAGTGAAGTGAAACAGATTTTGTTTGGAGGTTTTGCAGGGAAGGAGGAAGAGAAAGTGGGAGAGAGTGGAGAGTAACGTGCTCAAGAGAGAACCCGGGCTTCTCCAAGGGCAGAGAGAGCCTCTACACACATCCAGCATTAGACAGGAAAGCGTGGAAGTACACATCTCAAGAGGGGAGATGCGGGCGACGCATGTGCTCAGTCACATGGGCACAAGCAGCACGTGTGTGCCTTCCTTTGTTCAAGGTGGCCTTAAGGTTTCTCCAACCTGACCCCACGTGGTGCTCCTACCTAGGTTAAAGTCCGTTGCTAAGGCCGTTGCTTAGGGAGGTTGGGAGTGGTGATGGTCTTTGAAATTCCTTTCCTGGCCTTTTATTTCTGCTGGAGCTTCTCTGGGTCTGTAACTGGAGCCAGGTGAGGGTCTTGTCAGGCCTTAGTTCCTGTTTTCTGCACGGTTGGTTTTCGCAAAGTCAGAGCTATTACTTCCCAGAAAATTTACTGCCATAGCCTGGGGAGGAGCCCTCCCCGTTTGCCTGACTGCCTACATCAGTGGACCAGGGTCCTGCTAGGCACAGATGTAGGGAGTGGCTGGGATAGAACTTGAGGCCTTAAGCTGTCTAACGGGCTTGCCCTGCCCCCAGCATCCCTGGGCTCCAGGCTTGCCCTGTGGCACAGGTGTGCACTTGTTTAAAGGAACAGCTTCACTGTGAGATCGGCTCAGTGCACCTGGAAGAGGGAGAGTGAGGAATCTCTAGATCCCCCGTCTGTGGAGAAGGGTAGTGATAGAAGTCGGCTTAAGAACCCATGTGCCAATTGAACACCCATTTGACCCAGCAATACCATTCCTGGGAATATATCCCAGAGAGGCAAAAAAAAAGTATAATTGAAGTGACATCTGCACTTGTTTGTTCATTGTACCACTCTTTACAATAGCCAGAATCTGGAAAAAACCTGAGTGCCCAAGAACACGTTAAAGAAAAAACTTTTTAAAATCAATAATATTTTCTTCATTTCTAGGTCATACCAGTGATGCACATGGGGTTACTCCTGGCTCATGCACTCAGGAATTACTCTTGGCAGTGCTCAGGCCATATGGAATGCTGCGATTTGAATGCAGGTCAGCTTACGTGCAAGGCAAACGCCCTACCCACTATGCTATTACTCCAGCCCAATAATAAAATTCTTAACAGGACAAAAATCTTAGAGTTACCTTATCATCAAAGAAATAATAAGAAACTTCAAATTAAAGTGCAACATTTCTATTAGAATGATCGAAATCCAGAGGGCTAAGAACATCAAGTGCCAGCAAGGATCTGAAACAACAGAAACTCATTCATTGTTGTTGCTCATACATAATGATAAAACTCTTTTGGAAGACATTTTGTTACAAAACTAAACATACTCCTTCCATATTAACCATCAATCATACCTCTGAGTAATTACACAACTGATATAATTATACAACTGATGCAATATATCTACATAAAACTCCTCATATGGAGGTTTTATTCATAATTGGCAAAAATTGGAAGCAACCAGAATATCCTTCAGTAAGTGAATGGATAAACTATCACACAACCCAAAATCAAATACTATTCAGCATGAAAAAGAAATGCGGGTGAAAAGAGATAGTATAACAGATATGGTGCTTTCCTGGCCAACTCAGGTTTGATCCCCAGCAATACACTGGTCCCCTCACCCCCATCCCAGCCCCACCAGGAGTGATCTCTGAGCAAAGAACTAGCCTGAGTACCTCCAGCACCAAAACAGAAAGAAAAAGAATTTTTCCTAAAAACAGCTTTGAAGTCATGAAAAACATGGAGGAAATTTATTGCCAAGTCAAAGAAGCCAGTTACAACATTAAAATGCCAAATACTATATGCTTCCAACTATATAACATTCTGTGAGGGAAAGAAAAACTATAAAAGTTCACTGGTTCCCTGGAATGGCAATACTGGGTAGGGTAGATAGAGGTTAAGAGATGAATAGGAAGATCATAGGATCTTTAGGACAGTGAAAAGACTGTGCCAACATAAATACGAATAGACATAGTTGTCAAAATATATTTGTCCAAACCTACAGACTGGGTAACACCAAAATAGAATCATAATATAAACTATCCACATCCTATGTATGGAGGTAAATCTATCAAGCGTAACAAAGTTATCTATTCTAGTGGGGGGTTTTGCTAGCATAGAAGGCTGTGCATATGTTAGGACCAGGGACATATGAGAAATATCTACTTGCCACTCAGTTTTGCTATGCTTCTAGAACTCTTCTTTTCTTTAAGCCATTCTTTAAAACTTATGCAAAAAATTTATAATCTGCATCTCTATTTTGAGGCTATTGTTACTGTAATTATAGCATAGTAAATATCTACCCAGCACTCTGTTTTGATTATTTTCAACCCTGCATTAAATTATTTAAATGAACATTGTTGCTGGCATAATTTTTTTAACTGGCTCAAAAAACAATGCATTTGAAAGCTCTTAACCTTCAAATGCCAGTCCTACACTACTGAGATGTCAGATGGTCAAGATGCCTCCTGTTTACTTGTTTTCTTTACTGTGATCAAACTTACTATGCAGAAAAAATGTCACCTTCCATTGTATTGGTACAGTAATAACCTTTTCTTGCATTCCTACTTAAGTTATGATGAATAATCTCAACCTTAATTTTCTGGTATTTTACAGTAAGTCAGGAGAAACCAAATTTGCAGCCATCAAGAGTCCATTCCTGTTGGATAACATTGGATTGTCCTTGCTCCTCCCACAGGGAGCTTAAAGTTTATTGAGATATTTCCACAATAGTGCAACTGAGGCACACCCAATTCCATCAGGCAATAACAATCCTATATTGCTTTTCTCTTTCCTTTATGTCATTTGTATGGTTTATTTAGCAATATCATTTTTGCATAGACACAGGAAGACAGCCAATGCTATGCTTTGTAACATGGGAGTTAATTGACTCCAAAATAATGTTTACTCCTGGTCATCCATATTTACTCGACTTAAGTCTCAGTTGCCCTTAGTTCCTAGCACTTTAAGAGCAGGGTCCCGACAAGGGACTGGATGGACCCAGGACAAGCTGTGAGCTACCCTGGCACTGAAATGGGCCTGGCCACTGTACTTAATTATACCATAATACTTAACTATAAGGTAAGAGCACTGTCATGGACAAACTCTGTTATGACCCAAAAAGAAGTAACTGAATAAGGGCCCTGCCAGGGTTAGGAAAAACTAACCTGGCCTGAGAACTATAATCTGGAATATATAGGGAGATGTCCCCAGGAAGAGCCAAACTTTAAGCTTAATAAATCTCTTACTGTGTTCATACAAAATAACATTGCTAAAAATAGTATAAGAAATAAATTTACTGAGCCTGGCAAGCTACCCGTGATGTATTCGATATGCCAAATACAGTAACACCAAAGTCTCCAATGGAGATGTTACTGGGCCCGCTCGAGCAAATCGATGATCAACGGGAAGACATTGGTCAGCGGTCAAATGTCTAGGTCAAATGTTTAAATTGATTACTAGCTGAGGAACGAAGAAGGCAATATACGCTGGATGGAATCCTGCCCTTGATCTCCTAGTAATCTGGAGTGCTGAATCCTCAGATGAGATTTTGTTCTTGAGTTAATCCCTTGAAAGAGAGGCTTTATATCTCTTTAGTATTATATAATGCTCAGCCCCACTATTGTATCCCCACCCTTCATGATGTCTATATAACTATGCTTTAAGAAGTAAGAGGGAAGGAGATGTTTAAGATGTTGAAGACTAGATGTTGAGGACGAGAAAGTCGGGACTAGATGCTGATGAATAGATGCTGAAGACTAGACACTGAGAATGAGAAGGTTGACAATGAGACGTTGAAGACTTAGAAGACTTTGGAACTTTGGGATTATAGACTAGAAGGAGAACCAGATAACAATGATGACTGGAAGTAGAGGACTGTGAGACTATGTCAAGATAAGGAAGAGGTTACAACAAAACGAAAGGACTTTGAGGTCTATGAGGAGACGATGATGGAAATCTGATGACTGGGACAACGACCAAAACTATGACTATGATTGCACTGTAAAGGAGAGATCAGACTATGCCAGGAGGAGAGAGAACTAAACCGACTATTGACCAGCTCCCAGCCCAGTACCTGTTTCTCTGTTCCTCTGTTCCTGGCCTGTCATTCAGCCTGTGGAGTCTGCTCTCGGCCACTTAGAGTCCCTTGCACAGACCCACCAAACCCTTTTCTTCTTTTGGAAATTTCTACATTCCTTTGATTCACAGCAGAAATCTAAGCAAATCTAAGGCACAATGCAAGAGCATGACATGTAGAAGCAGATTCAGACATGGATCCTAATGCTAGGTGACTGGTATGGTACATTCTTTCACCTCCCACACCTTTTTATTTACATGACTTATGATACAACAGTTATATCCTTTGGTTAAGAAAACCAGTAGTGTAATTTTTGATTCTCAGAACCTTCAATGTTGAAAGAGATAAAGTGAAAAAAGCATGTTAGAAGAAGCCAGAAGCCTGATACCAATCAAGCCTGCATTTGGTTAATGGAGACCAAGTAGATCTAGGTATGAGGTTCAAGCCATGTACTTTCTTTTTGGTGCATGACCTCTCTGCTAACTCCAAAAAACATTGATGGCAAGTGACTGAAGACTTACTCTAAGAGTTTTAACAAAGAATGGGGGGATTTAAGGGCTTTCAAATAGAAAGATCTTAGTTATCTTCGGATATGATTGAATCCAGGAGCATAATGTCACCAGGCAACTTACTTCAATTCCTACTGCTATGGTGCAGCTTAAAACCCTGAGAGTTGAAATTAAAGCAAAACTAAGAAAACTCCAAATGGAACAAAGGATAAGTGAGATTACTTAATGATTTTGAACCCAAGGATGATATATTTCTGGGTCCCTGAATTTTTTGGTTTTATTTTTATCTTGTGCATCAGACTAAGAAGTGGAAATGCCAGAAACTTAGAAACATCAATGTTGCACGATGGGAACATCTCTCTCATGATGGGAGAGGGGGGTGGGCAAGAAAAGTAAAGAAATGGAGACCTCATAAAAACAGGAAACTTTTAGGAAATAGCTCTTGTCCAACCAAGAGCAAGGGAAATGGTGTAACCCACCCACATTCCTGCCAACAGGCCTAAAAGAAATCCATACCTTCTTCTCTCACCAGCTTGTAATAAAGCACCTCACATCTCACCAAGGTACTGTCTGAGAAATTTACTAGAGAACTGAGACTACCCTCTCCCATTTGAACAGCGTTATTTGAATGTCAGAGAAAGCCACATGAGGGAATGAGACTTTGATCCAAGCTAATGCTCAGATGGTAACTGTGCAGAAGTACTAGACCTCATTCTGTCATGTTAATGGAGACCAAGTAGGTCCAGGCAATAAAGGAACCCCTTCTCCTTTAAGCTAGGGTTAAATCAGTACTGGTCTATGTAGAACATTAAAATAATGATTAACCCCTAATCCTTCCTTCCCAATAGGTCAAGTAAAATCAAGTTCCTTATTTGAATCAAGTTTCCTACTTTGACTTCCTTTGGAAATTATGAAAACTGATCCCTTCCCCCACTGGGAATGATGTCAGAGGAAGTCTTCTAAAAAAACAAGATTCAAATAAAATCCAGAGTCTCATAACATAAAATGCCCAAAATGTCAGAGAAAGCCACGTGAGGGAATGAGACTTTGATCCAAGCTAATGCTCAGATGGTAACTGTGCAGAAGTACTAGACCTCATTCTGTCATGT